>JAOTQE010083267.1:0-15485 GCA_025631205.1 Nesometra sesokonis
GTGTTCTTCACATCAGGTGACGTTTTTCTTTCTCTTGTGGTAACGGTATACTCTTACAAAAATCTTGAGGCCAAGTTCCCTTCTTATAGATGTGCATGCACAGTACTTCTTTGCATCACCTAGTGCTAAAATCGCACTAAGTTGAATGTTATTTCGAATAAGTAGCTGGCTACTTATTCGATATAGAGGGCTTTTAAGAAAACTAGGTCACTAGGTCAAGGTCAATATGGGTCCACCTTGTTGACGGTCACATGTTGGCATAGTTTATTTGGCTAAAATCGCACTAAATTGAATGTTATTTTGAATAAGTAGCTGGCTACTTATTTGTTATAGAGGGCTTTTAAGAAAACTAGGTCACTAGGTCAAGGCCAATATGGGTCCACCTTGTTGTGGGTCACATGTTGGCATAGTTTATTTGGCTAAATTCGCACTAAGTTGAATGTTATTTCGAATAGGTAGCTGGTTATTTATTCGTTATAGAGGGCTTTTAAGAAAACTAGGTCACTAGGTCAAGGTCAATATGGGTCCACCTTGTTGACGGTGACATGTTGGCATAGTTTATTTGGCTAAAATCGCACTAAATTGAATGTTATTTCGAATAACTAGCTGGCTACTTATTTGTTCTAGAGGGCTTTTAACAAAACTAGGTCACTAGGTCAAGGCCAATATGGGTCCACCTTGTTGTGGGTCACATGTTGGCATAGTTTATTTGGCTAAATTCGCACTAAGTTGAATGTTATTTCGAATAGGTAGCTGGTTATTTATTCGTTATAGAGGGCTTTTAAGAAAACTAGGTCACTAGGTCAAGGTCAATATGGGTCCACCTTGTTGACGGTGACATGTTGACATAGTTTATTTGGCTAAAATCGCACTAAATTGAATGTTATTTCGAATAACTAGCTGGATACTTATTCGTTATAGAGGGCTTTTAAGAAAACTAGGTCAAGGTCAATATGGGTCCACCTTGTTGAGGGTCACATGTTGGCATAGTTTATTTGGCTAAGTTAAATTCGCACTAAGTTGAATGTTATTTCAAATAAGTAGCTGGTTACTTATTCGTTATAGAGGGCTTTTAAGAAAACTAGGTTACTAGGTCATGGTCAATATGGGTCCACCTTGTTGATGGTCACATGTTGGCATAGTTTATTTGGCTAAAAACGGACTAAATTGAATGTTATTTCGAATAAGTAGCTGGCTACTTATTCGTTATAGAAGGCTTTTAAGAAAACTAGGTCGCTATGTCAAGGTCAATATGGGTCCACCTTGTTGAGGGTCACATGTTGGCATAGTTTATTTGGCTAAAATCGCACTAAATTGAATGTTATTTCGAATAAGTAGCTGCCTACTTATTCGTTAAGAAAACTAGGTCACTAGGTCAAGGTCAATATGGGTCCACCTTGTTGGCGGGGACATGTTGGCATAGTTTATTTGGGTAAAATCGTACTAAATTGAATGTTATTTCGAATAAGTAGCTGGCTGCTTATTCGTTATAGAGAGCTTTTAAGAAAACTGGGTCACTAGGTCAAGGTCAATATGGGTCCACCTTGTTGACGGTCACATGTTGGCATAGTTTCAAAATCGCACTAAATTGAATGTTATTTCGAATAAGTAACTGGCTACTTATTCGTTATAGAGGGCGTTTAAAAAAACTAGGTCACTAGGTCAAGGTCAATATGGGTCCACCTTGTTGGCGGTCACATGCTGGCATAGTTTATTTGACGCATCATTGATATATGTTTCTACATTTAAAAAAACTGATACTGTCCCTTTAATTCAATCTGAATTAGGAACTATAGGAACTAGGAACTAGTAGCTAACTTCACAGACATCAACACTTACAGGTTTGTAAAATACTCCATTTTCTGGGGCCTTTTGACCCCTGGGGCCCGATCGGGGGTCCTTGGTGGCCCCCTGTCCCTAGCCTAAATTGCTTGCTTCGCTCGGAAGTCTGAACTTTAAAACCAATACAGGCTAAACTGGAAAAGGGACATTTTGATGGACTCTAATGTGTCTTCTAGCATGTGAAATAACGCACATTTTTTCGGGGCCTTCGACCTCTGAACCTCGGCGGCCCCAGGCCCTCAGCCTAAATTGCTCGCTTCACTCGCAAGTCTGAACTTCGAAACCAAAACAAGTTGATCTGGAAAACGGGACATTTTGATAGACTCTAATGTGTCTTTTAACATGTAAAAAAGGGCGAATTTTTCTGGGACCTTCGGCCCTTGGACCCTCACTTGGGGCCCTCAGCGGCCCCTATCCTCCAGCTTAAATTGGTCGCTTCGTTTGCAAGTCTAAACTTCGAACAAGACAGGCTGAACTGGAAAACGAAACATTTTGATGGACTCTTAATATGTCTTTTTTTAGCATGCAAAATAACGCAATTTTTTCGTGCCCTTTGGACCCTGAACCCCGACCGGGCGTCGTTGGCAGCCCCCTTCCCCAGCCTATTTTTTTTTGCTCGCAAGTCTGAATTTCGAAACCAAATCAAGCTTATCTGAAAAAACGTGACATTTTGTTTGATCCCCCTCTCCTTTCATTCAATCTGGCTGCGCTCCCTGAGGTCTGGGCCTGTTATGAGGTTTTGCTGTGTGGGAGGAGTTCCGCATTGTCCTAAGTAACCTCCACATTAAAATTCCGAAATACGGGCCTAAATTCGATATTGTAATATGCCTAATGTAATCCGATATTGTAGCCTAGTCCGAATCCCCATGTTAAAAAAATCTACTTGACTTGTTTAAACGTATGTAATAATTTTCAAGTAAATCAGTCCATTCGTTGGCTAGATCTGTGAGGGATAGATGCAGAGGCAAAATTCTTCAGGCTTAAGTCCACAAAATAATTCAATGGAATTAAGATTAAAACTTCTGCCAACCTATAATTAGATCAGTCGGTATCGCGTTATTGTTATAATGAGAGTCATCTATCAAAGATTTGAATCTCTTTTAGAATATGTAAAAAAATAATTTTAAAGAAGAAATAATTATCGTCAAGTCCCTCCTCAACTAGGCCTATTGGAATCCAACCCATAATCATCCTTTCGGTCTATCTCCTTGTATATTTCTTTATAAAAAGGTAGACCCCAGAAACGGATCCGTCTGCAGACGAGGGCTTAATCCTAGTGGCTATTTGATTGATTTTTCCGATCTTATTCGGATTTTCTCTACTGTTACGTTTAACATATTTATTAAAATTCAATATTGTAATATTGATATTTATCAGTCTGGCGCCCTCTGTAGTGCTAAATTGTAAGATCTTTGGATATAGGGCCTAGGTTTGTAGGTTTCGCATTTATATTATTGATTAAAATAATGATGTGTTGTTACCCCACGTACAGTATGTATGTTCAAGGGAAATAAACAATTTATAGGCCTACGGTCTTTTTTTAATGGAAATAAATATGCTACTTAAGTTTAATTGTTCTGATAACTAAAGAAACTTCTATTGTCATTTTTAACCAACTTTTCTGTAAAATTATACTGTTTGTAAAAAACTAAGCTAGCTAAAGTTCTGTTTACAATCTGCCATTGTTAAAACTTGTTTTCCTCCTTTCTTAAACTCTTTTTTATGAATAGTGAAATAAAAAAGACATTACAAGAACAAAATTATGTGTAAAACAAATGTCAATGTGGGTTGCTAAGAAATGCTGTTCTTTTGCGTAGTGAATGATAAAATGGATCAAATTAGATAATAGTGATGAAAATAACACGACACAATATCAGAGCCATAGAGATATACTGTACAGTATGGCTCTGATTACAATATCTATGGCGCTGTACAATATTGTTATGTAGCGCCCTCTATAAAAAATATTTTTTTCGAAACGTCACACGACTGCGTTTAGCAACGCCCATGGCAACGGCTTCGAAGCGATAAACAAAACAACAGGATCGAGAAAAGCCACGATCACCGTGGCCGCTATTTTGTTGTTTGCGGTTACGCAGTTAAGGCTAGCCTGTTGATTTATTCTTCTTTTATTATAACTTTTCAAAATGTATAAGCTAGATCTTCCAATAGATTTAAAAGAGCAAGCGGCAACGGAGAGACGTAGAAACAATGAACAACAAAGACAAAGTAGAATTTTCAATGCAAAAGTCCGAACAATCGGGGTAAGTAAAACACAACGCACGCGCCTAGCTAACTCGGCCTAAGGGCCTGCCTATATGTTAACCTGGGCTTACTGCTTGGCCACTTAGGCCTAGGCATGCTTATATTACGTGGCTACGCCGTGGACGGAGTAATAAATGGTGGTGGTGGCCTAGGTAGGCCTGGGCTATTTAAATAAAAAAATATTTTATTAATTATTAGCCATAGGGCCTAGCCAAAAAAGGCCTAGGCCTACCCTACCTATTTTTTATGTAGTCTGGCTGGCTGTATTGTTAAATTGAATTACAATCGTTCTGGTCGCGCCTTCAGTCTGGTCGCGCTATTATTCTAGATCGTTCTGGTCGCGATAAACTAACTCTAAAACCTAACCCTAAACCCTAACCCTAAGATTTAAAAAAATAGCACGACCAGACTGAAGGCGCGACCAGAATGATCCGATACCGTTAAATTCACTATGATCATTCTTTTTTTAAGGTCGATGTTCAAGCATTGGAAAACCAGGTTCATGATCATCAACTTCGATTACAGAGAGAACACCACCGACATGAAGCATTTGGTAATTATATTATTTTTAATTTCCATGTTTTGTATTTGATGTTTGTACTGTACCAGGAGCAGTCTTCAAATGATGGTGAAACATTTTCTTCAAATTAAATTATGTTCAAATTAAAATTAACTGCCAAAAAACAGAAATCTTACATCATACATGTAACACAAGAAATTAATTATGAATTGTTTAATGTTTGTTTCTCCTAGGCCTACGTCGCAAAACATGAAAATGTCCACCTTTTAAACAGTAGGCCTATGTCAATGTTTTTTATGCAAGTAATTTCCATGTGTCTAGGCCTATAAGTGTAAAGTCCTTCATTCAGTGAGACAATGTAGATCTAGTAATTGACTCGACTAGATATGAATCTGTATTTTCTTTAATTATACTGTTTACTATCCTGCTCTTTCAGCCTCAGATATGAAAAGAAATGACATGATAGCAGAATTACTACAAAAGAGGCAAGAGCAAGACATCCGTAATCTAAACACAGCACTGAATGAGTTCCGCTCACAGCACCAGCAACCAGAGGCAGCCAGGGAATGGGATCTGAATGATCCAGAAGCAAAGAAGAAAGACAAGCCAGCACGAGTCCATGATGATGACCCTCGCTGCGGCATCTCCAGCCTACAAAAGTTTGATGGTGAAGATCTGAACAGCAAAGCACGTCAGAAACTAATGCAAGAGCAAATGCGCGAGTGGACTAAGAAACAGAAAGCCGAACGTGATCTTCAAAACAAACGTCAGGCAGAGGCGGACCGACTGTACGATCTTCATCGACGTGAGATGGATCAGAGAGCGATGGAGTTAAGTCAGGCAGAGGCAGAATGCCGTCGCGCAATCAATCATTCAGTGAACGACTATAATCAAGCATTAGTAAGTCCCTTGAATTCATTGCTAGTATCTCTGAAGGAAAACATTATGGAATGGAAAACAAATTAGCCTATCTGAAAATTATCTAATTCAATATGGTCATACACAAGATAATTTTTTGCTTTTATCTGGAGTCAACTTTGATATTGTTTCTGCAGATGATTTCATCGTGATACATTGTGATGAAAAGAAATGTATGGATCAATTAGGAAGAACGAAGCATCATAATCTACAGAATTTGGCTATTGCATTTTTTATTTTTATGAGATGAATATTTATCAGATAATCCAAAATTTCTGCGGAAACATGACGTTAAGTTTTCCAAATGTGATTTGATACAGTATTGTAACTTCCAGACTAATTGGTTTGCATACTCAAGTATTGAAATACATGCCATCATGCTGGGATTTAATATTTCAACATTAATTTGGTCATCATGACAGAAAATGGGTTATTTAAATTATGAGTGAGATAAAGTGAGTAAGTAAGGCTAAAAATGAAGAAAGTATGAGGTGAATGTGGCTCATGCGAAGTGACATACTACCTAAGTCGACTTTGCCTAAGTCAAATTATTTCTAAGTTGGATTTATATTTCTGCCAGATTGATTTTTTCCACTATTTAATTTTATCAATGCCACTTTGTATTCAACTTAGGCAAGTTTAACTGTAATTGGAAGAAAGGAATTAAGAATATGATCATGAGATTAACTACACAAATAGAATATGAACCATATTATGTTTGTAATTTGTATTCTTATTTTGCACTTGGTATGAGTCATTCCAATAAAATCTATCTTAGCATGGTATATCAATACTCCATTCAAATTTTGATTAAATATTTAATATAATTTAATCATTTCTATCTGCAGGCTGATGAGAAAAATGAAAAGGAGCGACTAAAAACCCAGCAGGACCTCGATGACAATTTTACAGAGATAGTAAATAATGTTAATGGTGATATGTTGACCGAGAATCCAGATGTAGCACAGAGTGCATTCGGCCCTCATCGTGTCATCACAGACCGATGGAAGGGAATGTCTCCAGAAGAGCTGGAGGAAGTACGCCGTACACAAGAGCTGCAACGACAGGAGAATAAGAGAATCCAAGAGGAAGAAGCTGAACGAAACAAGGAGTGGGACCAACAGAGGCTTACCGATGCCAGGTCTGGAATCCTCATGGATAGGGAACAGGAACGATTAAGGAAAGCATTACTAAAAGAACAAGTAGATGAAAACAGACGACTGAGTGCTGAGCAAAGATCACAGTAAGTTTAAGTACCATTTGTTTTACCATTTTGTTATTATACAATGCCTCCTAAGATCAACAATGGATTATAGATCTACTAACCAATTCATTATGAAAATAAATCTAAATAGAATGACATAGCTTACATACTGTATTATCTTTGATAATCAACCAATCAATGCTTGCTCCATGATTCATACAAGATTGAATTGTACAATCTAAAATCTGTAAAAAAAAATTTATTTTATTATGAATGCCACTTGCCTCCAAAGGTGTATAAACACTATATGTTTGCAATTAAGCCTGTCCAGACCTGTCAATCAAACTTTGGTCAATTTGAGTGCTGTGTTTGACTGACTTTTCTCAGTCATACGCATGTACACCAAGAACAGTGGGTGGGGCTGCATGTTCCTAAATCTGCGAATTATTAAAATATTTTTTTTTTTTTTTTCTTTACAGCAAAGAGTACCTGGACAAAGATGTCTATACAAATAAACCAACTGCTCAATATTTTCAACAGTGGAATACTTCCAGCCGATAACAGAGCTTTAATAAAAAAAAAGACACTAAATGTTACTTACAATAGAGATAGAAGAGAGTAGTCAATTAAATGTTACATGGACTAACTTTTTTTAAAAGTGATTATATTAAAGTACTACTGTACATTACTTAATTGATATCCGTGTCTTGATGATGTTGGTGTTCCGATAAAACCTTCCTTAACATCGAGTATGTAAGTCATTTGTACATAACTATGTATTATATTATACAGAATGAATGAATGTAACAGTCCTACTGTACTTAAAATAAAATTAACACCGTTGTATATGAAATATATGGTTATAATTTAAATTTTGTTGGAGGGCACTCATATACGTTTTGAGGGCACTCATATACGTTTTGAGAAATTTGCTCTGGCAGGGCATTTATCATAGCATGGATCTTGGTGCATATGGATGCCCACCTACAGAATTTTCCATCCATCCCATAGCTTATTTTAAAACCTTCCATCCAACCTATTTCAAACTGCCACACTGCATATATATAAAAGTCAAAATATAGGTTTGAACAGTGGTACCACCCTCCTTGAATGTTCGAACGACACCCTTGGATTTTCCTAGCTAGAGTAAAACTTTCCTAAGTCGAACCCATTGTGCCATTGAAACAAAAATTACTTGGGGATAGTTTGTTGAAAATAGACCAATCTGGCGTACAAAATAAATTTGACTTAAAAATTATTTGACTTGTACCTCCCTGGGTGTGTCAAATAAAATTTACCAAAACACTATTGATAGATCGCCAAGGTCTTCAAGAAAACAATTCTATCTCATTTTTGGGGTCCTGGAATCATAAATTTTCAGCAAAAATTTATTCTAATTTAGAAAATTTTTCCAGGTTTTGTAAAACGAGACCATAAATTGTCCTGTTTTTTCCAAAATATTTGTAGCATATATTAACAGTTAAGAAATATATCAGAAACTATTGTTTACATTAGTATATAATAAGTAAGGGACTTGAAAAAAAAAAAACACAAGAAAATCTCCAGTTTTTACAACTTGGAACACCCAGTAGTAAATTGAAGTTTTTTGTTACTAGAAAATATTGTTAAGGTCGGGTACTGTGAAATGTCAAAAATACTGAAGAACAATTTTCAGCCTTTTGTCTCAGTAAATCCAGGATCCACAGAAAGGGGGCCCACTATTCCAGGTCTGGGTGGGCATGGTTGCTAATTAATTCCTGATGAGCAAAAAAAAAAAAAAAGGGTCATTGCCCTGGTACCCCTATTTTGGATTTTTATGGTTAATATTTGACCAGGCGCACCTAATATAAGGGTGGGGGGGGCGCAACTACGTTTTGACGATAATAGGGGGCACGCTGGTTGCGCCCAACCCCCCCCCCCCATCCCCAAATCTGCCCCTGAAAAACAGGATAAGTTAAAGCCTCATTCACACTGGACTTATTTTCGTAAAACTAACAGTCGCTGGTTAGTTTGACCAGAAATAGTCCAGTGTACTGGACAGACTAGGAAATCTGACTCAGTAAAAACAAACCCTGTCTGCCTGTTAGTTTTCCAGAGGAAAATCTACTCAGTTAAACTTACCAAGCAAGTTTAACCTGGGGCGGACTGCTATAAAACAGCCTTAACTGATGGTCTTAACTTACAGACGGTCTTAGCAAAGTCACCCAAGTTAGACCATTGCTATAAAACAGTCTTTCCTAAGACCGTGTTGAGTATTGAATCTCGAACAAACAGTAACTGAGGGTATTTTACGTAACTTTTGTGCCCCATTACATTTGATTTTTTTACGAAAACGTTATACTAGTTTTAATTTCATAATAATAAATAGTAAAAATAATGCTGACGCCACATTGTAGGTGATTTATAGCCTCCTCCAAGCAGGCTTCAATATTTAAGACCGCTAACTTCTAAGACCATGCAATGGTCTATAATTAAAGACTGTGCGTGACGTCACAATTATAGAAAAGACCGCTTACTGGAATCCGCTCCAGGTTTGACAATGTGGACAGCCATGTTACAAAATGGCCTTGATTGTTCACTTGGGTAGTTATGACCTTGAGTACTATGGTACAGGTTTTTACCACAGCTTATTGTAAAAGAAACCATGAAAAATATTCAAAAGTGCGAACAACGGCAAGATTTAACATCTGAAACCAGTGATCTTGGTAAAATATTCTCTTTTTTAAATTCAGTCCAAATGAGGTTTAAGAAGCTATATAATATCCTCTTTTTAAAATCCAGTGCGATCGTGGCTTTAATTGCTGATGGGCAATTGAAAGGATGATTTAAGTAAAAAAAAAAAACAGCATCAGATCAACCTGTAGACCATCACTATGACAACACAACAATGCAGGAAGATTTCAGTGTACTCAAAAAATGTGATTGCGACAAAAAATAGAAATGAAAAATAAATTTGAGGACACTCTGGCATGTTGACACGAGGATGAGCCGTTTTTCATAAAAATTCTTTACCACTAAAAGTAATATTTACTTCCTGTCCCTGTCTGGAAACTGATACCAACTATATTGTGTGTCCATTGGGCTGGGTGTAGTGTGCCAGGGTAAACTTCATTAGAAAATGGAATGATCGTGAGTACAGTATTGTCCTGAAGTCTCCAGAAATTTTGGATCAACTCTCACACTACCGAAAATTATCAAATTTTCTCACAGACTTAAGTTTTCTCCCAGAAATTCTCTACGAGAAAATCTAAATTCTATTTTTACAACTTGGGATCTCTGCACTCTTTCTCCTATATTGATTTTGCCACATCATCAGTGCAATTGCACAATGCAGAGGTGAACTATAGCATAGGTGGAAATAACAATTACACACATCAGTATAATTTGAGCAATGTTTGTCTGTTTGTTCCTTTACTCCTCCCAGGCCCTTGGTCCGATCTCCATCAACCTTGGTGGGTGGATGCAGGTTTACTGCGGAATTGACCTTGAGGGGTTCATTTTTGGAAAATACTTGGTCCCATCTTGGTGGAAGCATGTAGGTTCAGACCAGAATTGCAAAGGTCAAGGTTATGGGTAATAATTAATTTGACTAGGCCTAGTTTGAAAAATTTAAAAAAGTTAAAAACTTCAATTTTCATTATATTTACAGTAGAACCTTGATTTTACATACTGTAAGGGACCAGAAAGGGTATGTAAATCTGATGGTTTGTAAAATTGAATTATGGTCTTTTTATAAGTTTGTTAAATACTTAAGTATTTCCTCTTTTATTTACCACTACCCTTTGGAGGCCTAGAGAATTTTAAGTATAGAAAAATCTATAAATATTGGTTAATTTGAACACATTTTTAACACCATGTCCAGTTAAAATTCATGTTTAAAGCTTAGTATTTTAACATTTTTAGGAGTATGCAAAATTACCATACTCCTAAAGGTTCCACTGCAATAGAACCCCCAACTCCAAGCTCTATAAACGACAACACCAAACAGTTTCGATGTTTGTATTTATTATTGACATAAATGACAACATCAAATAGTTTTAGTTATTGTATTACTATTGATATTAAATCATAGATACAGCAATATGATATTAAATCATCAGCTATTTTTAGTGACTTTATCAAAATACTACAAAAATATTTCATCTGATTGCAGATGGAATTTGTTGAAAGTTTGAATATCAATAATGTACAAAACTAGACCTACAACTGTTGTTTATCATACAAAACTATACCTTTCATTTCTCCTTGACAACATCTATGTATTATGACTCATCTAGTATATTTAGTCATGAATATAAATGGCACAAGAATGAGCACACGCAATGTTCGTGCAATTTAGAATGAAACTCTCCAAAATGTGCACAGGACACCCTCTACGCAGACCTTGCCTTTTGAGGCGAGCAAGAGCAATCACTAACGCTCACCTAAAATGCTCTTGAGGTGTGCCATTCACAGCACCCTTTGAAAAAATAACTCTGTTAAACATGGTAGATAATGGTAGCGACAAGGTAGATAGAAGTAGTAGTTAACAGGGTTAACCCTATAAATACTATATCAATGGATACCACCAAGTTTGTGGTCAGCAATGATCTACACGTATACATAGGAAAATACAGCCATTATTTAGAATAAACCTTAAGGTATTAATGACATCAACAGACAGGGTAGTTATGTACTACCTAAATGGGTAGGTCTCTGTGTTTCTAGGTAGATCTCCCTAGTAATTTAACATGGTAGATCCACATAGTCAGAGGGTGTTATTTTTTTCAAATGGCACACACAAAATTGGTAAATTTCTACACCAAAATACAAACAGCACACTTGAATTTGTTGAGGAGTGCAATGCCTGTCTACGGGCAATTTTTACCTCTCAGTTAACAGTTGAATGTTGCACTTTACGGATGGACTGTGCAAAGCACAGAACATGCGCAGTGTGCCGCCTTAAGTGCAGTAGATTTGGTTAACCCTGATGGAGTTACACAATAGAATGTGCTCTATATTACATTTGATTCAGTCTAATATAAGGGTATTAGTTAGCATAATTAGGCCTAAAAAATGTTGCCAAGCACATAATTTTTCAAAAATTTGATTAGTCAGCAGTTTTTTTCTTTTTTTTAGGGACACCTTTTTTATACCTTGTTTTGCGACCTTGTATTGCAGAAAATTTTTATTCTAAACTCTTCATAAATATTTTATAAAAAAAAAATGTTTGTTAATACAGTACTTGTTTTCTATATTTTTTTCAACAAAAAATAGTACAGCAATTCTTTTTATCTTGCTTTGTAGATAAGACTAATTCAAAATAAAAGTTTATATTTATATATTTTAGCTTATTTTTAAAACAAGTACAACAAGGTATAAAGAAAGCTTCGTTTTGGGAATCTGTTACTGTATTTTCAATGATTTGATTTTTTATCCTTTACAGTTGAACACCCTCGGGTCTAGGAAATGTGTCCGCTTATGACTAGAATTTTCGCCGGTAGAGGGCCAAAGTTGTAAAATTATGTATAGGCCCTTATGTCTTAGATTTCTAGACACCACATTGTGTATTTTATTAAATATTTTTTGTCATTTTTAAGATTGCTTCAGTAATATGATACTCAGCCATTACAGTATAAGGACTGTTTTGTACATGAATTTGAAGTTTCATGGATATCCGCTTATGGGAGGTAAATTTACATGCAAAAAGTCCAAATTTTAAGACAACCAGTGTCCGCGTCCGCTTACGGGAGGTACCAAATGCACTGATTAGATAGGAAGAACAAACGGGTCTTTAAATTAGTGTCCGCTTACGAGAGGTGTCTGCACATTTTGGGTTAACTTTCAGAAATAAAGAAAGACCAACCCCTATTATCAAAATATTGGTCAAGCTTGGGCAACATTTTTTTAGGCCAAATATTTTTTTTCTAATAATCTATCATAAACATTAACATTAAATTACAATAATACTTTACATAATAGATTAATCAATATTTCCAATATGTTATTTCTTACAAAATTCACATCATTTTTATCATAACTGCATATTAGCATAAAAAAACATTAAAAAGAACTGATATATACTGTTTATTGATTATAGTACATTTAAAATATAATTCCTAACTAGGAGAGGAAAATAACTAAAATATGATCTGCAATTTTAACCAAGATATCTACTTTAGCACCCTACTATAGTCGGATTGAAGCACCAAAAGACAGATTTATACTTAATTTCCAAAGAAATTACATGAGAATTAATATGATCTACAACTTTGTTTAGTGGTTGTAAGAGATGTCACTTTAATTATACATGTATAAATTTAACATTTAAAATTTATGAGATGGTTTTTTTATTGTCCTTTTTAATTTGTGCTGTAATTTTACATTTTAAAGAGAGGTAAAAACTTAAAATCAACTTAACACCCTACTAATAATAGTCAGAGCACAAGAATACAGATTTATACTCACTTTCCAAAGAAAAAAATTACATGAGAATTAACAACAATGTCAACATACAGTACTTAATATAATAGTAGTATTAATATAAATTTTGCATTTAAAATTTATGAGAGTATTCTCTACTGTATTAAAAAAAAAAAAATTGTACTTTTTTGTACTCATTGTCACTTTTACATACTCATGTCAGTCCCTGACTGAAACCGATGTTCGCTAAAAACATAATGAATTTTGCAGTTCAGCTAAAATAGCACAGAGTCCATCACCAGTTTAGGGAGTATTAATTAACAAAATCAATTTAAAAACATTAGGTGTGCATCTCCATTATAAAGTTTTGTCAAGTCTTATCGCAATGGATAATTGGATTAATTTCTACTTAATTGCTTACCTATACAGTATATTTCTACCCTTTATAAACATTTAACATCATAAGCCAATGAGGTGGTTAATCCAAAATTACCTATATTTCTTTGAAAATGTAGGGTAAAATTGATGAAACTCTCTAATTGGAATGTACACATAATATAATTCCAAACTTAAGGAATGAGTGTCATTTCTATGTATGAGATGCTATGAACAATTCACATAAACCCATGCTGGTTTTATGATCTCACCATTTCCCTTTATAATCACAGAACTCTAGCTATATTTTTATACAAAATTGCTATTTCAGTATTTTGCAAAAGTTGTTTAAATTAAGGATTATAAAATATTGCACAATAGTTGAAAGGCGTTAACATTCAAAGAAGAAAATAAGAGTACTTATCTTACTGACAAATCACTATTACTATATGAAACAATAACATAAATACCTCTACAATAACACTCCCAACTGTAATGAGAGAGTTGAGTTTATCTACATCTATAGTATTTAATACAAAACCATGCATTTAAAATTCATCATCCCAGGTACACATACTTGTGGTCCAGCCAGCAAGTTGTCTCATGCACCCACACATCATCATAATTCACATCTTTATATTAGTGTACTGTACAAAGGTAAACCACAGCATAAAATGTGAAGTCTCTCCACAAAATGGGTCGCATCGTAGGTGAGACCAAATTGACAAAAACAGGTCTGTAGTCAATTTTTTAGAAAATTAGCTTTAATCAATTAGGAGTACTATGGCACTTATATCTTTGGATCTACTTATCCAATGAATATCATTTAAAGTATAAATTAAAGCTTATATTGTGCTCTATTGTAATACAAGGTACCTAGTATCTCAATTTTGGATTTTCCTACCATGAGACTCACTTTGTGGTGAGACCTCACAAATGTTAAACGTTATTTGCCCATTGAGATCATATCAAAAATTTGATTGTCCAAAACATGTTTCACTTTTAACCACAAAAACGAATCACTTTATGCAGGAAATGATGGGACAGGCAGAGTTGCCTGTCGAAAAATTAGTTATCGTAATTCTCAAATTCCTGATTTAGGGTGAAAGTGTACGGGATGTGTGTGAAGGGTCCACAGTTTGGGGGAGTAAAATATATTATTACCATAAACCCACAAATATTATTCAACAGTCACTAGACAAACAAAAATTGCAAAGGCAGCATGCCCTGGACCCCCTAGTTAAACCATGTCTCTTTAACATGTTGACTGCCAGATCATCAAAATAGCGTGTCTAAAATTTTGGCGGGAACATTGTAGGTGACGAGTCATTGGCATGCAGTGGCAAGTTTACTCACATGCATTGGAAATACGATTGTTATGCACAAAGGGTGCCCCCACACTTTGAAATCTTTTAAACTGCCTACAATAAAACACAACCAACAAATGGAAGTTATTTCAACATTATTGTCTACATGTAGGTGTATCTTCCCTGAACTACCCCTGAATAGGCTGTAAGTTTACGATGTATGCATGTGTCAACGTTAAAAAGTTACACTGTTTTTGAAGAGTATACTCATCACTGGCACACACAGCAACACCCGGTTGGCAAGTATACTCGTCGCTGGCAGCCAACGTGTTAATGACCATCTCTTATCTAAAAATATGCATACACCCCTGGTTTACATACATGTATGCATACATTGGGCCTATGATTTATAGTCCTTTTCCGAGAAGACTTGTTCCACCACCAGAACACCACCTTGCTGTTGTTTTTGTTATAGTTTACAGTTCCTGTCTTAACCACTCAGCCATACGACTCGCATATCAGTCAAGTGATTTTACAAGCTCTCTAATTTTGTAATAAACAAACAAATGAATGTATTAGTCCGGGAGCCAGGGCCCATTTACTTTCAGAAAATGACCAGATGTTTACTTGGTATTTTTGGAAAGGTCATCAT
>JAOTQE010083278.1:0-12312 GCA_025631205.1 Nesometra sesokonis
ATACGCGTCATTTGACGTAATTTAAGTTATAGCACGAACTACGACTAAAAGTTCGTTTTAAGAATACGGGCGTTAATCATTCTGTACGCACCGTGTGCCTCTAAAGATGGGCACTCACTACGTCGTGCTACGGTCGTACGACGATCGCACGACTAACCGTCGCTTCCTCCGTTTTTTTTATTCATCAAGATTACTCAGTGGCTAAGTCTAATTCTGGTGTGGATTTGGTTCGGTTTTTTGCTACCTTCTATGTCAAAATATTTGTGGTTTAACGGATGTGTGGTTGCCAGGACGCGATGACAGTCTTCTACTCGCCGGTCGAGAGTTTTGTTTTTAGTGAAATCACTAAAAAAAACGGTCGGCCGACGAGTAGAAGACTGTCATCGCGTCTGGCAACCACACATTCAGGGAGCGACGGTATATCTCAGTATATAACCGAGTCGCCCATACCTTTTCAAATTTCGATAAAGTATAAGTTTAGTTTTAGTCGGTTGGTTAATTTATTTGGTTCTGGTTAAAACATCCAATAATTACTTCTAAATTATGCACTAATTACTCACTAATTGGGTCTAAGTATCTGATGAAGCTTGCTTCCATAAATAAAAGGCTTAATATCTTGACATTGGGGTCGTTACGCTTATACGAAATGATACTTAAATTTATCATCCTTTAATAACTTAAGTCACAACTGATAATTTAACATCTACTTGCAAATCAATCATGTTTGACATAACACACGTACTACAAAATTAACAAATATAAACAAAGAGACTGGATCGGAAATAGAACAAGTTAAAATTCCGGGCGGATTTTATTATCGTCAAAACGTAGTTGCGCCCCCTAATAATAGGGGCGCCGGGTCAAAAATTCAAAAGAGACATACATGAAGGATTAAACAGGGTACCAGAACACCAAAATTGGGAAATAACATTAAAAACAATTGTTTTTGCTCGTCAGGTTAAACCGGCAACCTGCAACCACGCCCACCCGGACCTGAGAAAAGGGCGCACACTTTTGGTGGATCCTGGATCCGCCCCTGAAATTAGTAATAATAATACATATACCAATACGAATCGAATGTATTTTGTTCTAATATTGAAAATCAATTTCTTGGTTTTATAGCTACCTTTAATGTCAGCAGAAAGACGAAAAAAGGTTCGAGAGGTATTTACCAGACTAGATTTAGACGGTAACGAATTTTGTACAGAAGAAGATCTGAAGAACCGAATGAACAAAGAAGAAATTGATCAGTTTATCAAAGACTTCGATAAGCAAGGAGAAGAGGACGGAAAGGTTAGTAATTGGTTACCATAGATGTAGTATTTACGGCTATATAATAGTGAACTTAACACTGTAGAATTGCAGTCCTATGTAGTCGCCTATGGTCGTCAGCCTTCGTCACAACCGTGTAAGTTAAATAATAATAATTGTTTTTATAATTATTGTATTTTTAACATTCTTTTGTCATACAAATTATTTACATGTCACATATATTTTATGTTGTCAATGTCTTCCATCTATTGATAAATTTGAAACTTTTTGAAAGATTGGGGGAAATTTCGGCGTAGCAACAGCGTTAGAATGTAACACGATTTGATTGGTTGGATTTCGGAATAGTAGGTGATTCCATGGAACTGCACTTTGATATTTTTTGGAAGTTCACCATCTAGCCGTTAAAATAATACATCTAGGCCTATGTTGGTTACCCATCTCTACGATACATTGACGTAGACTTTGTACGCACAAAACATTGCAGGTTTTCGAGCGTGAAACGACGACGTAAATAATTTCAACAACGCAACGCATCACCGACACATGCCCACTTTTGCGTTCGTATGTAAACCTATAGTGTAATAATGTAATTACTGTATTTTAATTGGTTACACTCTTTGCGCACAATTCCTTTTGCTGCGACGCTTTGAATACCACTGTTTTAGTTTTCCGGTTAAGACATCGTGGAACAAACATGTTATAGAAATTGAAAACATATCGTATAGATGTGAAGTTAATTTCATACTCCCATAATAATCAATGATGTACAAAACGATATACAGCAGAGCAGATGTTGTTAAATACTGTAATTACGAATCGATCTTACTGTCTGTGGAAATATTTTAGGTAGTAAGAAGGCTGTTATACAGCACGATTTCTTAGCAGCTACCGAAACTGCGCTCAACATACATATTGTTATTTCCATCATTTTTTTGTGTTGATTTTTGTTATTATTTACTTTATATTCATAAATATATTCTTAAATAAATTAACAGCTTATCAAAAAGTAATAGTTTGACACTTATAAATTTTACTTTAAAGACGATAGACCTATAATTACGTTTTAGATTTTATTGATTTTTGTGTATTTTGAGACACCGAAGTGGACTTATTTCCAATGGGTCATTAGATGGTGATTGGGCAATACACCGGGAGATAATCGCCTCGGCGCAGTGGTGGCGCCAGGATTTCCCCGACGGTGGGGGGGGGGGGGAACGGATCCCAACAGGGCAACCAGGGGCGGATCTAGGATCTAGCGAAAGGGTCCGTGTGGGCGTGGTTAACCGTAAGGATTTGACAAGCAAAACAATTTTTTTTTTATAAAAAAAACGTTATTTCCCCACTTTGCGTGTCATTGTACCCGGTTTTGCCCCATGTTTATGTGTTTATTTCATATTTTTAGCCTCAATTATTTTTCAGGTTTGTCCCCACGAAAATGATCAATTCCCCGACGGGAGATGGGTGGCAGACATTCCAAACGTTTGTTTGTATTTTTTCTCACTCCTTGCCTTCGTAGAACATATTTCCGCTACATACTGTTTCTTATTGCTGATCGCTCTTGTTCGTATCTGCCTAGAGCGAGAATTCACTAAATAAAACCTTGCCTATCGGTGCAAAAAAAAATTCCAATTTAAAGGTAATTCTGAAACACATGATCACTGACGTCGCCCAGGCCGAATGAACGCTTGGTTAGAGAGTTGCTTAGAATATCATCTGTTGCTCTGACGGTCTGTTCAATTTTATTTTCAAGATGCATTTACAATATTAACATTGTTTTCTTTGAATTTCAGATATCACTACAAGAATTCGCCGCGTACTACTGCAAAATTGGCGATTCGATGACTGATGAGCAATTTATGGATAAGATTAAACGTGATTGGCCAGAATAATCTCAAACATACGCGCAATAAATTAAAAATTCAAATATTAATACTATGTATCTGAATATAATAGCAATTTTGATCTTATTCGAATGTATAACCGTATGTATAAGTACGATTTTTAACGATCTGGTATTTATATAAGTCACCAAATCAACATTTGGCCTTTTGTGCGGCCATTTTAAAACATTATCTATCAAAAACAGATAACGTCCCCTCGTCGTATTTTAGCAAGGACTTTTACAAGTCCTTGATTTTAGCATATCTTACTAAAGGACTACTGAACATTCTCTTTTCCCGAGTCCAATACTGCACCTAATTAGTGAGTTCTATCTATTTAATATTAAATAATTATTAAGGAATCCGCGACTACTACACCAGAAAATAGTAATTACGCAAATTAGGTAGGCTAGACTAGATTTTACGCGATCCAGGATAGGCCTACGTCCAGGAGACATCTTATTTGACATAACCATACAAGGTCATGAAATGAAATATTGATAACATGATCATGTCTTAGAGACACTTGACTCATTCCTCTTCTGAATAACATTGTTGAATATTTTATTTATTACCTTTTCACGGTTTTGTTTTTACTGTATATACTTTTTATATCAAAAACTTAAAACTAGGGCTTTTAATTTAGTGATTTAAAAAGATAAATATTGTTACATTTTAGCAGATTAAAATTAACATATTTTACTTCAGTGCATCAGTCTAGCATAATAGTTGTATTTAGCCATACGTAGAGCTGTTCTTTTTGGCTTATAGATGGATAAACGAGACTAGTGATAAGCCACTTCATGGTTTCAAATGCGCATGTGCGTTACCAAGATCTAGTAATTGAAAGGAATAGAACTGCCGCGCGTCGTTTTATCGCTTGACCTTAATCTGCACATGCGCAGTTGAAACCGTGAAATGGCTTATTAAAGAACTGATTTATTCATAAGACTGTTTAATCAAACCCTTTCATGCTGGCAAATCATCGTGCACCAAGTTTACTTTTACTCGTAGTCTAGAAGTCTTGTGTTTTTTTTTAATTTATAAAATACGGTACAGTATACGATAGCGTTTTAGTTTCTATTCATTAGAGAGATTTCGAAATCAGAACGGTAACGTTAGATGTCATTTTAGCTCTACCCTTTCCTAAGTACGCATGTGTAATCGACAAATTTTTCAAATCGTTCTTATATAATTTTAATTTCCACAAAAACAAAATTTCCCTATTATCAAAAAATAAATCTTTTAAATAAAATTACAAAAGTAAAATAAAATATAATTTAATTAAATGTGGAAGTACAATATAACGACAAAAAATGTCTTATAACCGGGTGCATAGATACATGCATACAAATAAAGTAATCGATGCTACTACTTGACATCATGACCATATATAGGCAGATTATGACTATATATGGACGTGTCACATTTTTGTCAAATATAATCTTTGAGTCTCGACTGAACTTAACAGCTAAAAAACCGAATTAGGATAAAGGTTGGGATAAAAAAAAGTCCATGAAATAAGTTTAATTACTTTTTGTGAACCAACATAACCACATTCCAAAGGAATTTTGTGTTGTATCTATATGCAATGTTAATAAAGCGTGTAGCTATTGCTACCGTTACGTAACGTATAATTACTACGAAATTAAATTCTTACACTGTATACAGTACTTCACAATAAATATAAATATTAAAACTACTCTACTCAACAGTTTTTCTATCGTGTTTTAAACAAGGTGGTGTTGTGGGGTGATGGTGCAGCTTTGCTGGTAGTTGGTTGGTTAAGACAAATATAAATTGTAGTAGTGGCGGCCATGACGTTGAGGAAAACGATGCTGATGGTGGCGATGGCGACAGCAACGACGATGATGATGATGATGTGATGATGATGTTGATGATGATGATTATGACGACTTAATGATAGTGACGATTACCCTGTTATTTACGTAACTAAGTACTAGCCGAATGTATATTTTTCACTATCGAACGTACAATTGGGGACGCCCGATTGTTTGAAGAATTTGTTTTGTAATTTGTCTTGGTCGCCGGAACTGATCCCCTGATAGAACAGGGCCATACGTAGGGTTGTAAATGGAGGGGGGGGGGAAAGAGGGGGGGGAGAGGGGGTATTTTTCCTGACAAAAACGGACCGTATATTGTGAGAGTTTTATCGGGAAAAATGTCCAGGACCCGGAAAATTCTAATATGCTCTCTGATGACGTACTCTTAGAAGCACTGTTCAACTTAATTGTTCAAAATATTAAACAAAATTAGTATTCCAAGGCAGAAGATATATATTTGGTAAAGAAGCAAATAGATCTTCTCTATTCCAAAGCAGAAGATACAGTATATATTTTTTCTTTAAATAACAATAGTAGCGAGATTTTAAATCAATGCGTTACTGGTTGGCTGACTATTAAGGCACAATTGTTTGGTTTCAAGCTTTAATTAAATGACTAAATACAACATATCTTATAGAGGACATGTAAGTTAATAAAAAAAATGCTGTGTACAGTTGAAGCAGACACCCTCGTGTACGGGAAAAGTGAGAGAATTTCGACCGATAGAGGGCCACCTTTATTCTGTATTTTATTAAATATTATTTATCATATTTAAGATTGGTTCAGTAATATGATTCTCATACATTACAGTATAAGAACAATTTTGTACCGTAAAATTTGTATTCGTTGTATAAAAAAAATCAAAACATTTTCCAGGATGTCCGCTTATGGGAGGTAAACTAAAATACAAAAAACTGAAATTTAAAGACAAAAGGTATCCGTGAATCTTTTTGCCGATGATCGTAAAAGTTAGAAGGGGTTTGATTAATTAAAAACACTTTTGTGTATAGTTGTCAAAAATGTTATTACAGGGTAATGCATTTGAAGATATAGGGTAGATAATGTAAATTATTTTGTCAATATAAAAGATATGACAGCGTGCTTAATTTACAAAGAATACGGTAGTCGTCTTATTTTTAAGATCACATTTTAATTATCTAGTGTAATTAAAATGTGATAGGCCTACTCAAATCAATAATAAAAGTTAAAATCAACATCATATAAACATAAGACAAAAAGATATATATATATATATAGACCTAGCAAAGTTTTTATTAAGTCGTGTAAAGCATATAATAATATATAGTGTTACAAAACAAATAGCAAAATATTATTATTAAATTAAATAAATATAATTTTAGTTAACCAACGCTCCCCGCGTATAAGAAAAATATAAAATTAAATAAATACAAAAGACAACATTTATTGAATATGGTCATGTATTACATTGCTGTACAATTATAACAAAACTAGTAAAAAAAAACTTTTTTGTGGATCCCAAATACAGGTAGTAACAGTAACACACCAAGAGGGTTTTTTACCCTTTGTCTATTTGTGATTCACCCTCTGCTTCTGTTTTCAAATATTGTTTGAAAATATACCTATTTAGTTCTTTCCGATTCTTTTTTTCCTTTTTCACTTGAAGCGCATCGAGACTTTAGTATTTTTGCGCTATATAAATATTTAACCATTAACCATTACTCTTTTAAAGTAAAAATGCATCTTGATGTGTCACAATTTTCAAATGACTGCAAAGTATGGGTACGACGTCCACATACCTGCCATACCGTTTATATTGGTACGACGGCCGCCATAACAGTTTAACCACCACACTCAATTGTAATTCAGAATACCTTGCCAAACTCTAATGGTAAAATGGCGCCACTGATCTTAATGTCTGATCCGACCACAATTTGATATGAACACAACTTTAGACACACTGGCTTAAGGTTATAGAGGTAGATAAAATTATACAAAATTGGACATACAACAAACTATCCCTAAATGAGCAATACTGTACTCATAATGTGGGAAACACAATCTTTGGTATTTTAAGAGTATCCTTGAAAAAATTGCTAAAAGTTCTGAAAGTATGCTTGTTAGAAGTGAATCAACGCATCACTTCTGCAGTAAACACTGTCATCTATTATCGTACTCACAAGAATAAGCAGGAGGGCGCTTAGAAAATGAACATTTTTGAGAAGTGCTTATCCAATGGTGCGCCTATGAAAACTGAGGAGGTGAGACTTGCAGCATGTAAAGGCTTAATAAAAATATTTTCAACCACAAATGATCATCCCTGAGATAGGATGGACGGACAAACAAGTTGAAAGGGCTGCGATATGAATTGCTATTGAAAATTAAGGTAGTTGCGTATCTTACTGTATGATTGATTTTCTTAGTAAAAAAAAACAGAGGCCGTTTACTGAGAGAGGTCGTTATTCAAACAGAGCACTTAGGACAATTTCCTTTCCACCATGGGGAGCTTATTTGAGATGGACCCATATTCAAATGGGGTGTTTACTTGCAAATAAAAGTCAATAATGAAAACTTATAAACCATAGGCCTACGTAATTTTCTACTGTGCAAGGCTCATCATCAAATAAAACAACTGTTCATTGCTTGATGGAGACAATGGCTTCCATCAAATTATTTTACCAAAATTTTTCATATACTATTTTGTATTCACAGGTTGGTTTGAAGATAATGACTGAATATGGTATTCATTTTATATTCCGGGGCGTTTTTTTTGGGGGGAAATAATATGATATATTTTGAGATGATGATGACTCCTAGTTTAACAAACAAACAATTGATAGTCCAACAATACTCATAAAAACAAATGTAAAACAGCTGTCTACATAACTACTGCATAATAAATATATTTAAAACCATAATATACCAAAATAATTTTTTTATAACAAAAATACATTCCAAAGTTAGCATGAACAAATTTAAATTACTGTGCACTTTGAGGTAATATTTGTTTTGAAATTTTTACAGTTCCAATTTCTCAAAATTCATAAAATTCATATAGTACATACAATTTTAATTTGGTGAATGTATAAATTAAGGCAGTTAATAAATTAATTTTTTGCATTGATTTGATTAATTTGGTTCAAAATACAGTACACCATAAACACAATTTGTTTAAAACCTTCTTTTATACAAATACGAGAACTGGGAGCATCCTGGTTTCTCCCGGACATCTCCCCACGTTTTCTCCAGTAACTCCCCCGCATGGACACCAGCCACTCTCCCCTAGATACTTTCTCCCATAAGACAATTTTCCCAATAGAAACATTTCCCCACCTCCACCGCACACACACATAGATCATATTACCTTAGGTCAATGATATTACTCATGGTTTAAAATATTAGTTTTGATTTTGATTTGAAAATATATGTTGTATATTAATATCTGAATGTGGGTTGTCTTTGACTATTCAGATTGCCTTTTAGATCTTGTAGTAGAATGAATTAACGTTTACACAAACGATTCATGTTTGTATTATAATGTTGGGAAATACATGGAGTGGAATTGTCTTATTATATGGAGAAATTGTCCATGGCCCTAATGTAATGGGGGAAGGGGTGGGGTTGTAAAATATAGGGAGAGTAAAATGCCTTAGGGGACAACAGCCCGATCTCATACACCATACCAATTCATGAGTCTTCATAACATTGAATAAAGAATACAGATACATATAATTTGACTGTGGAATATGTATTAAAAACTATCTATTCTTCATTTTTTATTTCAGCTGCATCATCTTTTACTTTATCAGCTGGTTTTGTTTCAACTATTGTTGGATTTATTTCTTCTGTTGTTACTCCTTCATTCGTTTCCTCATTCTTCATTTCTGTTTCTTCATCCTTTGTTTCTTCCTTAACATCCATCTTAGCTTCTTTCTTTCCAGCACTATCTTCTACCTCGGGCTTCTTGTCAATCCTCTCTACAATCCAGTTTACTATATCTTGCTTAACTACAGCAGCATCACTTGGTATTTCACGGTGAATTGCATGATAATGATCGGGGTAAATCTAAATAAAAATAATCAATTCTATTTGTCAAAGATATACCTCAAATTGAAATTTAGTATCACTCTACTACATGAAGAACTTGTGACATGCATCAGGGGCAGATTTAAAGAGGTGTGCATCCACCACGTGTCCCCTCTAATATCGACAAAAGTACATGTGCATTCCTCTTATTTTATGTGGGCTGCCTCTAAAATATTCCACAAAAAATAGAATACAGACAAAATGCTGGCAACTACAGCATAAAATTGTTGAAAATAATGTTTTGTTTTGCTTGTTAAATTTGAAAACCTGAACACACCCATGCAGCTGGGAATTTTGCACCCCCGGACCTCTTTAATACAATCCTGGATCCGTTTCTGTCCATACTTAACAAGTCTCATGCATCTAACGTCAGCCTCATACTTTCTGCCCAAGCCTTGTACTTAAAATCTCACACTTTTCCACTAATCTCTAACTTCGTTTTACTAACCCTTTCATGGCACAGTGATATTCTCACCACTGTGTGCAACATGTTTGTAAGGAAAATAAAAAAAGATTATTTAAAATTTCTTTTTTTTTTGTTGTTGTGGAGGGCAATATGTTGGGCTATGGTGACGGGAACAAAATGAGTAATCTGCATACTTGTGACATCATATGATGTATTTATGGATGTTTTAAATCAAAATATGTGAAAAACGCTACTTTTGCACCAAAAAAGTGTTATTGGATGATTTTTTTTACGCTTGAGTCATGATGCAGATCCACATGATGAATAAAAATAATATAAGCAAATATTTTTAAAGAATGGAGTCATGTCTGGTAGTAGCAGGCCACTCCATTCAACAACATTTTTTGATACAGGTATTACTGGGCCCAAGCAGCGATAGGGTTAAACCCAAAGCTTTTTTTCAAAATACTCAAAACCTTTTTTCTTTTGTTTGTCAGCCCTAAAAAAAAAATCTTTTGTTCCTATTCTAGGCTTAAAGTAGGTCTGTAATAATACGTTTTTGTGTCAGGGAGAATACTAGATATGATTTGTTTTGCCCAACTCTGACGTTTAAATGTACCGAATACTCAGTACAGTTGAGAATACTCGCGAAAAAATTCGCAAGTTGTTCTCGGATGGGAGTCGAACCCACAATCTCCAGGTAACTAGCCTGGCGCCTGTACCACTAGACCACCGAGCTTGCACTTAGTGGCTAGGGATAGAATTCGAGCCCAATAAGCAGCGGGTACTGCAATGTATGTAATAATACGTTTTTGCGTCAGGGAGAATACTAGATATAATTTGTTTTGGCAAACTTTTCGCAAATTTCTCAACTGTACTGAGTATTCGGTACATTTACACGTCAGAGTTGGGCAAAACAAATTATATCATAAAAAGTAGGTCGTTATAAATCGTAGTCATGGTAACGAAGTGGCCATGGTCGAATCTAGTAAGTTGGATTGCACATTATGTGTACATTCCCATTAGAGTGTTCAATAAATTTTACCCTACATTTGCAAAGAAATGTAGGGTAATTTTGAATTAACTGCCTCAGCGGCTTATCACATTAAATGTGAGGTCTCACCACAAAATGAGTCGCATCGTAGGTGAGGTCAACTTGAGATAATTACCAAAATAGGTCTGAAGTCAAATTTTTGAGAAAATTATGTTTAATCAATTATCAGTACTATGGTACTTATATTTTATTATAATATACTTTGTAGGTCAGTTTTCATGCAATGAAGTGTCTTTCATACAGATTTTATGAAATTTATAGTCTTTTAATTGTTTATTTTTGTGATTTCCTCAAAACCGCATTTCCATACATGGAAACTTCCAATGATCATATCTTTGGATCTACTTTTCCAATGAAGATCATTTAAAGTGTACATTACAGCTTATATTGTGCTCTATTAGAATGTAGCAATAACTCAATCTTAGATTGTCCTACCATGAGACTCATTTTGTGGTGAGACCTCACAAATGTTAAAGGATAGGAATATACTGTACAGCTATGCAATCAAGTGAAAACTAATCCAATTATCCATTGTGATAAGACTTGACAAAACTTCGTAATGGGGATGTACACCTAATGAAAGCATTCTACCAAGCTTCAGTGTGCCATTCTTACCTTCAATGTTTTATCCTTTGATTTGATCTTCTCATACATGAGTTTTGACCCATCAACAAGTGCTAGACGGTCTGCATCACCATGCAATATTAAAACAGGCCATTCAATGCTTTCAATGTTACTGACAATGGTATTCATTCCTTTTAATATCTGAACTGAAATACGTGCCTTCAGCTTTCCATGGTAGACAAGGGGATCTTTGGCATAATCCTCAACCTATAAAAAAAATTCTTATTCTTATTTTTTTATTGCCATAAAACATTTAAAAATTACAAATATATACAGAGACTGGATGAGGAGGCAGGAAACACCAAAGTGAATTAAATCTCTACAGAGCTCCCAAGTTGGAAATCCAGAAATCCTGGAGATGTTGTTGGGCAGCATTCGTAACTGTTTTGGGATACTATATGGGCATGTAAAAGTGAAATTATATGAACAACAATGCTTTGATTGTTACAAATGAAAAGGTGTTTACTATTATATTTGGCACAATTATTGACAAACGAACCTCCAAAATACCGTTTAGTATCCAAATAAATTAAAAATACTACACACATATTGCTAATTTATCAAAAATCCTGGAGATAATCACGAAAAATGCAAATTCCTGGAGAAAATTTAGTATTTCCTGGAGCCTGGGAGATGATGCAAAATTCCTGGAGACTCCAGGCTAATCCTGGAGACTTGGGAGCTCTGTCTCTATGACATAAAGTCTGTGTTTCTACCTCACCCAGTTTCACATAGAAATTGTTTTCTCTTGATTAGTAACTTGAATCATATGTAAAATTATCCTACTACAGTTGGGTCCTGTTGGCTTGAGTTTTATTTTTTCAATGTTTTATACCGTTATTTACAGATTAAAACAATCTCGATTTCGCCTGAATGGGTGTTATTTCCAGGCTCCTGTGGATTTAACACCCGCAACGGACTGATTTGCCAACTCTGCAATTACCTGGATATTTGACGCAGTGGGGAACCTTTTTTTTTACAACTTTTTCCTATCCATGATTATTTCCAATACACTAAGCCTTTTATTTGTTGGACAATGGACCATTGGAGATCGTTCGAGACCACATAAGTACTCTACTATTTGGTACAAATTTATCATTTTATAAAATCTAGTAGAGTGGAGTAAGAGCATTTACAAGAAATAAAGTTAATAGGATTCGTAGTGTG
>JAOTQE010083289.1:0-15483 GCA_025631205.1 Nesometra sesokonis
CCCCCCCCCCCCCCCCACATCCATCTCAATCTGTATTTACACTATCTGTATTGGCTTATATACATCAGAAACATCTTATTATTATACAGCCAAGGTCCTAGGATAGATGGGGAAGGTTGCAGATGGTGTGTTCATAATCTCTGTTAAGAGAAAAACAATGATTGTATTGTAAAATAAATCTGGTCTTCTACCATCATGTATTGTCAGAAAAATCTGTAAGATTTGAAGCATGAGAGTATAATTACCGGGCACCTACAGGTCAATAGTGTACCCGCCAATGATGATGAATGATTGATGCCAGTGTGCGAGACATTTCCCGCTTCTAGTACTGGGCCACATTTCCTGACAAGCAAAAAAAAACCACTAAATTGCCCTTTTTTAGGTCGTTTTCTTCTTGTTTATCACCTATTTGTGGGTCATTTTTTTTCCGTATTTTGCTCTATATTGTCTCATGCGTCACGAGAAATACTATTTACGTGATATCTACATGTGAGAATACTGCTAATGTGTGAGAAAAAGTATACATGAGAAGTCCAAAATAGGTCCCAATGCGTGAGAGTTGGCAGGTATACAATAGTATCAAAATTGTACAGTGTCAATCCCAACCATGGTGTGATTTACAGTGTCAGATTTACAGTGACAGATTACAGTGTCACACCCCAACCACCAAATATGGCAGAGCGTGGCCAAAAGAGGCATGTGTCGCAAAGCTAGTTTTCCATATTAGGCAGAAACAAGAAAATGGTCACTAATTTAATTATTTTGTTTGTCTCAAAAACATACAGTTTAAACATTCAACTTTCATACTATATTAACAATTTTTAGATGGGCCTATAATGAGACAAAAATATTTAAAAACGCTTTTCACAACTTTGCATGGAAAACATAAACATGAAACTGATTTTTTGCATGTTAAAGATAATGAGAATTTATGTAGTTTATCACTAACTCAATAGTTTATTTTTCAATTTATGCCTCTTTGGCTTAGTTTTACCACAAATCATGTATCCAGAAATCATGCCAGATTTGGCTATGAACTCTCACCAATAATTTGACTATATGGCATTGTATGCTCCCTATGTTGTCTTCACTCATAGGTCTATATATAAATAGCCTTAAAAAACAATAATACAATCAATAAGTTATCTCAACTATTTTGGGTAAATAAGGTTCTGTTGTCAACTCTCCACCACTCAACTCATTAACCAATTTTTCTAATAATCTTGCAATGGTCTTGATTGAAGATCCTGAACTTCCTATCACAGTGATACTGTAAGTTTCTTCATAAGACAAGATAAGGTGATGTAACACTATATTGTCATGTTTTTTGCATGATGTGTTGAGGCCCAGAATTACTTAAAAATAGTTAATTGTTATATTGGAACTGAATGGTGAAAATGTGTGATATTGCTAAAATTATAAATTGGATGTGTAATTTACATTTGAGAATAATTGTTTATGCGTGGAATCATGGTGATTTTGTTAGGTTGGGTTTTACCTAATTATGTCAAAAATAAATATTCCCTTTAATGGAAGAGCAAACACTAGAGTTTGCTAAAGAGCAAAAATATAAACAAATGACATTACACAGTGGCAACAACAAAAAAAACATTACAGAAGAAGATTAATATTAGTCTCTAGTAGTATAAAACAAAAGAAAATTGTTGATAAGAAACTTATTGTTAGTGCTATTTGTTAAATTTGTAAAATCTGGCCATTTTCAGACAAAATTTTAGTAATATTAATAAAAGGTATAAAGTCTAATAAAATGCTGTATGTTAGAAAATAGTAATTATTAGGCCTGTCGCTCAATTGATATCAAAATGACACAATGTGTGACACACTTTTACATAGGAAATAAGGGTTTATACCTTATACCTGATTCACACGGACAAAAATCTTTTACCAAATGTAACAAAATTTAGCCAGGATATCTCCCGAGTTTTTCCTACCGAGATATCAACGCATTCACACGTGTAAGTAAGTATTGTCTAGTAATGCGATGGTCATTTAAAAAACCCCATTAGATAAAATATATTCACGGCAAATGCGTACTGGTTGTGGTACTAATTTTATAAATTTTTTTAGGCCTGAGCCTAGGCCCATTCGTTCATGAGCTTGGCGGGCCGGAGTTGGTTATCACGGTAAACATTTGAAGCAATAAACAGCGTCAACAACGTATTTAGAAACCTCCGTTGTTTCTGATGGTTTTTAATAATTCTAGAGAGAGCATTTTTAACATCACGCCGGCGTTCATTTATATGCCTTCTCCTATTTCCACTCATAATTAGCGTTGATAGAAAAGATTAGTCCATACAGGGAGATATTCTTTTCTCCACGGTCCATATTAACGATCCCGGTGTAACAACAACGAAACCCCGCGAAAGACCATTCTTTTTTAATCGAGCAGCATTATGGTGCATGCACAGAGGCATCAGGTAATATCTCGGAATACCTCGGAATCTTTACCAGCCTCTGGTAAAGATTCCGAGATTTTCCTAGATTCTCCGAGATTTTAACAGGATGTTGCATTCAAACACGCTATAAAATGTAAAAATTTGTTACATTTTGTTACATTTGGTAAGATTTTTGTACGTGTGAATCGTGTATTAGAGTTGTTTTATTTTACGCCATCTATACCACAACAACCTCCACATCAGTATAATATATTTTTAATTAATCAAATACAAATTACAGTGTAAATCATTACACTGCCTTTAGGCTTAAAATGTTGAAACAATTTTCACAGAGTTAAGCAAAAGAGGGAACCAATACTATGTGGATAAGACTATTTTTCACTTTAGGCTTATTTGGTGTTTCTAGTACCCATTGTTTTAATGCCAGACACATAGTTTTGCTCCACGTAGGGCCTGTTCGGTTGAAAATTGAAAAAAGAAACATAGGGTAAAAATCGGTTATATCCATGGGTGGTATGTCTATTCGGCAAAATTAAAAATACCAGTGACCAGCAAAAAGATTTATGATGCAGACAATGTTAAAATTCCAATCATTATATTTTTGTTTTCTTAAAACTGTACCACGAATCAAAGTAACATTGCTTGTACTTTTGCTAATAGTTTATAGTATGTATTAAATACTATTGTACCAAAGTATAACACTGGTTGCCACAATTTTATACAATAGTATGATCTGTAATGATTCTGCTCCAACAAATAAAAGGTTTTGTAGTGTTTAAAGTATTTGTGAAAGGAAAAAAAACTACGATACTCTCCAAAAAACGGAAATAAATACTTTTACTCGTGTTCAACCATGTTCAAATTGAGTAAAACAATGGAAAAGTGATTAAAAACAAATGTGATTGTTACCAGTTAATTGCAGGGTTGGCATATCAGCCTGTTTTGGTGTTAAATACATGGCCAGTCTGGAGTTTGTTTTACTGGTTTAATGGTGTTTCCCGCTGAAAAACCTAGAGTCCCAAGTCCAAGGGGAAAAGAGTGAGCATTTATGAAACCAAGAACAGAGTATGTTAAGTCTCAATGACTTACTTTACAGTCTACCAACTATCCTTTATTATTAGATAATTACTAATTAGATAATTACTAATTAGATAATCTTGAAAAGTGTACACATAGGCCTAAACTAATCACCACCAACAAATTCGGAATATATCTTTATTTTATTTATTAGGATAAGAATGTCCTAAGATAGAAAAAATGTAGTATTGAAGAAATTTAAGTATAAATTTGTCATGTAGAATTTGTCATGGCCAGTCTGGAGTTTGTTTTACTGGTTTAATGGTGTTTCCTGCTGAAAAACCTAGAGTCCCAAGTCCAAGGGGAAAAGAGTGAGCATTTATGAAACCAAGAACAGAGTATGTTAAGTCTCAATGACTTACTTTACAGTCTACCAACTATCCTTTATTATTAGATAATTACTAATTAGATAATTACTAATTAGATAATCTTGAAAAGTGTACACATAGGCCTAAACTAATCACCACCAACAAATTCGGAATATATCTTTATTTTATTTATTAGGATAAGAATGTCCTAAGATAGAAAAAATGTAGTATTGAAGAAATTTAAGTATAAATTTGTCATGTAGAAGAAGAAAATTTTCCCACAGATGTTATACAAGCCCACGCAAAATATATTTATTATAATAATATAGGCATAACGTCTTTGAAAATTGTTGTAAATTGCTGATAAATGATAGCGTGTTTGTTGTGATTAGCGAGTTAGTAGGTATACCGTGGTACTTCCCATTTGTGTACACATTGAACTCGTTCATAGGAAATGAGCGTTATCTCGACCTAAAGGTCAGTTTTAAGTCCTAAATGAGTACTCGTAATAGCACAAACACACTATGCGGTGCTTTTGATTGATTGATCCTTTAAATGGACACGGGTAAACTGTAAACAAGCACGCTATGGCGTGTGCCTTGTTCAATAGCTTTGGTATGACTGATTAAGTAGTAGTTAATGGGAATTTTCGTCATTGTTAAGCTAGTGTGAAAGCATTGAAGTTTTAAAATACCTGTACTTAAATGTATATTTGTGGCTTTGTAACTAGCTCATGGGGGCAGTTAGTATAGCAGTTATGATTCAGACTTAACGTTGGGTGATCAAGTTGGGAGTTTAAAGATCACGTTAGTTGGTTACTAATGTTTATGGGCAAGACACTATCCATATCGCTTCTCTCCGCCCAGGAGTATAATTGGGTACCCGAGAGCTGCAAATCCCATATGCGCTGATTATAGCTATAAAGTTGTAGAATGGATTGTGTTCTACAGACATTTGTTCCAATGACTGGGGATAATAATTTGAAGTAGTGTACAGTACTATAGGCCTTTGGTAATACAGTAGTTTCTATATAATTAGAAATTTTTATTATAATGAAATAATTCTCTTATGGTATACAAATTTATGTTCAAAGGAATTAAAATGGCATTAAAAAATATCAGCAATACCTATAAAACAAATTTGTGAAAAACTGTTTCAAAGTATTTTGAACATTTGATATTATTTAAACTTACTAATGTCTAAAATTACAATTGAAATTTTAAGAAATTACGATAATTTTGGATTTTTATGCAGAAGAGAAGATAACTTGTCAAGAGATATATGCCTACCTAACAATACTTAAAAAAAACACAAATGAATAAGGTAGCATTTTTTTTCATTTATCAGTCAATGTACTCAGACACACATGTTTTCTTTTAAAGTTATTAATGTTACATTTATTGTCTTGGATTAGCAGTTCAGTAAAGTTCACTCCGGTCTAATTATATTTATAAGTAGCCTAGTCATGTAGATGACTATCATAATAGCAATGTGTACAGGTATTTTAATTAGACATTCTAACTATGGATTTCAAACTAATCCTACGCTCTAAATCACTCCAGCTTTAATTACACCTATAAATTATTGTTTTGCATGAGTTCAGTATTTATCATCAATTTCAACTACAATCACTCTTGTTGTAATCAAATCTAGGCCTATCAAATGTAGGCCTATTGCAAATAGAATATTACATTATTCTGCTTTTCTAATAAATTATTATTAAAGAAGTTGGAGAATGAATGATAAAAGCAAAATAGGAATGTTAGTATTAAGAATAAAATCCTAACAGTAAATTGATTAGGTGTCCTTATTTATTTTTTTATATTTTTCGAAAAATCATATTATTGAACCAATTTATCTTTAAAAAATATAAATAATATTTAATAAAATATAGAATGTGGTTTTCTAGAAATTTGAGAGGCCCTTTGTGTTGAGAATTTTTTATTTTACAAAGTTTGGCCCTCTATCGGCTAAAATTCTCTTAAGTAGACACCTCCCATAAGTGGACACTTTAAATGGACCCGAGGGTGTCCACTTATGAGAGGTAAACTATATTGGAAATATATAGAATGATAACAAAAAAATATTCCCCTTGCTTTAGTTTGAAAATGACCCAAATTAGACCTTCCACAAATTAAGTTTATGTCAGTGTCTTCTGTTCCAAATTTCCTGGATTCACCATCTAAATAGGACAGTTATCCATATCCATTGTGATTTAGCACTTGCTAATTTCACACTGGCAAAAGAAAATGCAAAAACTAGATCTTACCAGGGAACAGTTAATGTTCTCTGATCTTAATCAACTCTCAACACAATGCTGACATTACTTAAGCATTATTAAGTCATGGCCATCATATATTATTTTAACCAAGCATGGTATTGTAATTATTAATTAATTCAGTTTATTGTCACTATTATGTTTTCACCTTGAGTGATATTATTATTATTTCCACATTGTTTAATATTTTAATTAATTTTTCTATCATTACAAAATAGTTTGTTATTCCATCTTGATTTTGACTATTATTTCTACTTCCGCTTGATTTATCTTAACAAATTAGACTAATGAGTTATTATTTTGATTTAAACTTGGCTTACTTGTATAATGATTGCTCGTTATTGTATGCATTAACTAATAGGCCATCAATTTTAACTGATAGCACAGGTTATTTTGTACATGGCATTGATGTTTCTGCCCTGTGCTGTCTTTATCCACCCCTCAAATCTAAACCAGTCATTTTTCATTTACTATTCCAGTAATTATAGTTGCATTGCATTACTTATATCAATATTAATTATCATTTTTACAGTGTACTCAATATCTTTTACCGGTGCCATATAGACTGCTATTTGAATTACAAAGATATTGCGTGCAGCATGTTTCTAATAACCCGGTTGAAATAGATGAACCTAAATGTGCGTCAAGGTCACTAGAATTATTTTATAATAGTACTCAAGTCAAGTTAAATAGAAATCAGACATTATTTAATAAAAATTCTGTGCTAAATGGTCTATATTATTTCCATTTTTCTGTGTTTATATGTATTCTGTATAATACTTTGCCAAATTGAGGTTAAAACCAAATTGATTGTTTTCCTTTATTCACAGTTTTATCAGGATTATGACCTGTATCCTTTGTAGTATACCGTACTTTATTGAAATCTACAATTTAGTAACAGTGACACCTCGGTGTGTTTACTATAAAAAGTCATGAACTAGGCACAATAAAATACACCTTTAAAAACAGCTTGGTAAACTATTTAAAGTTATGAAATTAAATTAAGTTTAAAAATGAATTGTTTAATATTTAAAAATATCCTTTAAAGTAAATAAAATGTATTAAAATATTTGTATAAAGATTGCTTACAATGTGGCAGACATTTTGTAAAACATATTCTAATGATATGGTATAGACATTGATACAACTGTGGTAAACGATGGCATGTCTTGTGAGTTGTTGCCATCCTGGGCAGACTCCGTTTATGAGAGTAAAGAACACAATTACAAAAATAGCACGGCAGATTTAAAACTGTGGCTTTCTTGCATACAATCCTGATTCCTTACTGTGACATCATCCTACCTTTGCTAATTGGATGGCTTACTACTAATATATATTTAATACAATGAATTTTTAGGATTTTTAAACTTTTTAATGTGTTTATGTGTACCTTTTAAATTATTGTAATTATCGAAATGCTGTACAGTCAGCCATGTTTTTATGATATGAAGACAATAAAGTTTCTTGAATCTTGAATCTTGAACTCATTATTAACATAATCAACTTTTTCAACACCAACCAACATTCTAAGCATTGACACTATGAAGACTTCTGTGTTCCATTTCTAATGATTAAAATATATAAAAATGATACCTTTAGGAACAATTTCTCTGCACTGGGATTTCTTACGTGGACAGGTTTCGGCCATATTTCATGGCTTTGTTTCACCACAATGGCGCCCTCTTTTAATGAAGAAAACTAGAGGCTCCCTATTGAGGGAGGGCTCTGATGAGACTAGAGTAAACTGCTGGCAATTCTAAACCAGGGTCTTTGTTTAAACTGGGTTGATGTCGATGTATTTTGATGGATTCTCTGCGGCATTTCCATTTATCCGGGTGTAGGCTCATGATTTTAAAGCTTTCATCTAGGATAGCATGGTTCGTACCAACAGAGTGTTCCTGGATTGATGTTACAGGACACAGTCTAGGGTTCCGGTGGTCATTGACCCTAGTACTATAGCCAACTGCGAAACCTGTCCACGGAAGAAATCCCAGTGCAGAGAAATTGTTCCTAAAGGTATCATTTTTATATATTTTAATTCTAAGCATTATTTGTTTTTCTGGACAGTTAAGTTTAGAAAGACTCCAGTTCTTTATTGGTTTCATGGTTTTGGGACTTTAAAAAAGAGCTGTTTGGCATGAAATTTTTGATACATTCATTTATTTATTCTACATTTAATTTGGTAATTATTCTGATAAATATGTCACAATAAATAAGGGAGTGAATTTCATTCACTTGCACCAGTATTTTGTCCTATCACAGTGTAAACCTTTGCTTTTTTTTAAAACAATTTATTTTGTTAATTTGTTTATAGTATTCTTTTTTGAATTGTGATTTGTTCCCACAATTTTTATTGGCATCTGCTATAAATTAGAAAATTTGTTCAATAATTTATTACATGTGTATCCTCAATTTTCATCAGTGTAGGATTTTAATATATGTGGAATTTTACACTTCCACATCATGTCATATGCTCTCTACTTTTAGCATTGTATAATGAGCCATCTGTTAGGGGAAAAAACAAGAAGCAATTTAGATCAGATTCTGTTATATGAAAAGAAAAATTATTTCACTATGAAAACGAGGCAGAAATTACATTTCAGGATGCCACAAGAATTATGCATGGAGCAAGCGGTTATTTTGGAAGAGGGATTATTGTCTGGCTTACAATGTAGAGGGCAAGCACCATGCCTCATGCATCTGGCATGAGACTCATAGTTTTTGACATCTCATGTCCTCATGCCACTCTTTTTTTTGTGGACAGAAATTGAGAGAGTGCTTGCTTTGTTTTAAAACATGTAATGTCTTTTGTCTTCTATTCCCTGAAAAGGAGTAGAACCCATGCTTGAATTTAATCTCGGGGTTCAGTCTGACATTATACAAGGATGCTTTATAGGGCCCACTTGATTAAAACTGTAGATTTACACAATTTAGACAGATAATATAGAGCTGAACAAGTACTTGTTTTATATTATCATTTAGTTGCATTTCACCTCACATCAGTTGCCATAACAACTGAATGTACTTCATTACATCATAACATTAATTATTAAGTCTGACATTCCCTTGGTTATGATGTCATCTAGGCAGGGCCAACAAGCTTAATCCTACCACAGCTTGTGAGACTTCTGAATCATTCCCAGTTCAGGAAACTCCCTTGCCTGGAACCCCACCTCTCAGCATCATCTCCTTACACCTAGCTGACATGTACAAGGGCCTAGCTTAGAACTGACGTTGTATCATGATCATAGTAATCTTACTTATATTGCAAACAAGACATTTTCTGCGGATTTAATTATAAAAAGTTACTGATACAATCTACAGTGTCCTTCTAACAAAAACTAAAATCCAAAAATGATTAAAAAAACCTAGTTTACAGATATATGTCTGTGTTTACAATTATTTCTAATACCGCTAGAAACGTTTCACATTTTGAAAACATTGAAACAATGATGAAGTACTTACATTATAAAAGAGAAAGGACACCTTAGCAAAATAGAATGTCCATGGGAAAACTTCAAAATTGTGTGTTTGATTAAATTTGTTTTTATAGATAAAGAAAACAGATTATGATAGAAAAAAATTACTAGATTTTAATCTACCCAAATGCTAATTTCTATCCAACTAAAAGCTGTTTCTTATTGTAAAGTTGTAAAGTTTTTTTTTCTTGTATGCAATGTTGAAAAAAAGATCACCCATAATCCCATGGCTAGCTATATGAACAACATTCGAATGGTTTGTTTTCATTTATTTGTAATACAGTGTTAACCGTTTCCATGTTAATGCTCAGAATCGGTTATTTTCTGTTTACTTTCTAGATTAACCTGTTTCCATTTCTTAATATTTGGTTCTTTGTAAATGTTATTGATATTGCTTAACATGTAATTGTAATTGAATAAAATGAAATGAAATCAAAATATATTAAACTTGCATATTAAGTGATTCATCTGAATGAATTTATTCTTATTTTCATGTCTCTTCATTTGTTTTGTTTTTTGCCAATTAAAAAGAACTTTATTTATTTTGTAGCATAATTTTTTTTTCTTGCAAATACAGTTGTGTTTCTAAATATGTTAATGTTTAGACTTAAGATAATATCCCATTTGCATATTGATACATACTATATCTCATTTGATTCAAATCTGTTAAATTTAATGACTTCACCAAAACTGTGTTACACATCCATTGTCTTAAAGCAGCTGCAATTGACTCACATATTTTAATATCTCTAGATGGGTTGAATATCCTTGGAATCATTTTATTTTGTCTAAAACTAGATCAAATGTTTAGCGGCATTATGCAAATTCCAAGCATCTTAAATCTGATACTCATCATTTTTCCTATGACTTGTAGCGTCATCTGAGTCATAGATTCAATAGGTAAAATACGGAATGCACATATCCTATGTTAAAAATGTCAAATGTTTTGAAAATAATTTATTTTTAAGTAATATATTTATAAACAATAAACATAAATTAGTGTATTTGAAATATTTACTCCAAATTTTGTACCTCCAATTGCTCAAAATACTTTAAAAACAGGGAACCTTTTATTTTACCATTCTCCAGTTTAAAATTAATATCAAACAATTTTGATTACAATACAATAATTTTTATTCTAAAGTTCTTAAATTGTTATGTTATCATAGATGTATTATTTTAATGGCTAGATGGCGAACTTCCACACAATACATAGCCCCAAAGTTCATTTCCATGTATGCACCTACTATCTGAATGCGACATTATTAGAGAACCACCCGTTAAAAAGTAGTAGTACATAAAGGTACAACAATTGCTATAAAAATCTGCTGTTAAAAACGTAAACTAGGTAGAGGACTAGGCCTAGGCCTGGTAAATCGTAGAAGTATACTATTTGAATAATAATAATAAAAATATTGATTGCCTATTTTCAGGAGATAAGAAAAATTATTGAACTCATCTTTTACTTGTTGAATATTTTGCTACAGTTGTATATATTTTGGTACCCCTCAACGGCATTTAATACTACATAAGTATTCACAGCTAGTTAATTGAGAATTACATCTATTTTTTCAATGGGTACCAACAGTTGTATACAGATCCCTCTACTTACACCCTTTATCAGATTTGTCAATCATACTTTTTAGGGTACGTCATCTATTCAATGTCAAAAGTATATTCCTGCGTGAATTATTGTAAACTCTATATTTAGGTAATTAAATTAAAAGAGTACCAATTTTGTGACATTGATTACAACAATATGAAGTTATTTGGCGTTTAGTCCCCAATTTATAATTGGGTAGATATAGAGTAGTAAGTTTGGAGAGAAAAGTTAATAGATATTTTCTAAAGAATCCCTTGCTAGCTATAATTAGTATTTGTATAACACAACATAGATAAAATGATTGCTTTCAGTGCTACTACAAGTTAGAAGTGCTTAGACATGTTAGAATGTAGTGTCATGACTACACGATAATAGACACTCAATCTTAGGAAATGAGCATACAAAATTGTCAAGTTAAATGAACGAATACTGTAAAATATCGTACAACCCACAATTAATTTGTGTGAATGACCTGACAAGGCTGATGTGTGGTCAAACAACACGTATAGCCTTTCTGCCTGAAATATGCTAGCTCACAGGTTTGTTCAGTTGTCAACAAAAAAAATTCCGATGTACAGTGTTCTTAAAGTGTGAATACGATCCAAATGCCAGGCTGATAGCCATGGGAAACACACCACAAAAATACTTTCAAATGGTATTTACTATATTACTGTTCTCCAAAGGAGAGTATTATTTTGTACATCGTTGTATTTCCATTTGGACAAAATAAATGTATCGTTTTGTATCATATTTTATTTTAACTTAAATGGACAAAAGTAAACTTGAGATTCTAAGATTATTTATATTTTTGATGCTTCCCTTGTGTGATTCTCTACCTCAACACATTACTAATTCACTCTCTGCTATTTTCAAGAAGAAAATACAATGTTTTTAAACATCTAACAGTAATATTCAATTTGCTTTTATTTTACATCTGTAAACATAGTTCCATAACACACACCTCAGATGAGTAGGTACTGTAGATGGTACAGCATATATTGTTTGGTCATGAGACCTCATGTTCTATGTCTCGACTCATCATGCCAATGCAATTCAACAGAAAGGGCACACAACTCAGGACTTCACAAGTTTCGACTCTTGTACCGACAAATGCGTAATGTTCCCAAAGAATTACAGATTGTATGTAATTTGCTTAACAACCGAGGCAATAATCTTTTTATTAAAGAACGATTTATAATCACGCTGACGTTAAAGTGCACTGCGTGTATCATGAATAGTCACATAGAGATGGCAACACGTGATAAAAGTTTAGCGTTATCGCATTCCAAGCATTATGTTTGATGTCGTGCTTTTTGTATCAGTTTTGTGTTTAATAAACTGCAAAAAAAGGAATGGAGTCACTTTCAAAGTTCAAAGTTCAAGTAATATTTATTTCACTTTTTTTGCTCAGAGTTACAGTATGTACATTTCAATAGTAAATAAAATATTGTAATAATGTTATGGTACAGTAGAATTATCATTAAGTGAAAAAGGTACTCTGCTAATAAGTAAGCATGCAGAGCCCTGAACATAAAAAAATAACAGTTATACAGCAACAATACATAAAATTTAAAAAAAAATAAACGGACAGAATGAACAAGGAGACTTTGAGTCACTTATGGGAACCCCGAGCTAAAAAGAATATTTGATTCGCTATTACTACAGCAACACTCATTTGGTACACCTTGGTACGTCATTGTTAAACAAGAATGGAAATTTGTGCCAAAAATCTAATGGGTTAATTTAGAAAAAAATAAATAATTTTTTTCAGTGGCGTCAAATGATAAAAATAATCATAATGTATCTAACACCAGCAAGCATATGGTGTTAGTAGTCTAATTTTTAGCATCTGGGACAAAATTTGTTGGTACAAGTTTTATGGATCTAAGGGCTGTACGCTCACGTTATGTTCCAAGGAAGACTTGTGTGTGCTTTCAGTTGAATTGCCTTGGTCATGCTCAGGTATGCTATTAAAATTACTCTGTAAATAAAATAATTATTGAATTTTTTTCAGCTGTAGATACAAGTAAGCTGCAATTCATGATTAAAACCTATTAAATGAAGACTAGGGCCTTGAATTTTTATAGAACCATTCTATGCATTAAATACTGATGAAAAATATATTTTACATTCATTTTTTTATATTCTCAAAAAATTTCATTTGGTTTTTATGGTTTAATTTGAAAGAAAATTCTATTATATCTATAGTAATTCATTAACCATTATATTCAAGAAAATTAAAATTCCTTATGTGTTAATTGATAAAGAGTTTGATTTGTAGTACAGCACAGTTGTAGAACAGCAAATATGAACTGCTAAATGTTACTAAATACCACTTTATTAAAATCTAGAATGACAGCCACTTAGTGTGACATCCCTTTCACTCATTCTTTACATTAGCATTGACAGAAGTCAACTTTAATTCATCAGCAATCTTAAGAATCAATTCCCATGATTGTATCTTGCAAACTATGGTACAGTATAAACATCTTGAATAGATTCTCCTCCTCCATCCCCATACACAGCAATTATCCCTTCTCAATTTTAATATTAATAAATATCAATCCCTCAATAGGTAGCCCCTCCAGTTGTAAATGCCCTGTATGAATAAGAGCCCCTAGGATGTCATAATAATTTTTAAGTACTTAGGCGCACATTTGCGTACATTTTACTATTGAATGTAGTTTAATTAATTAAGTTGCTGAGTAGAAATGTTTCTAAACTGGTTATAGTGGAGTACCAGTAGTTCATAGAAAAATTACTGAAATTCTCTTTTTAACGACTCCGTCTACGTATTATGGCCTTGAATTTGGGCTTTGTAGGGGAAAGGCCATTTGTTGGCCTGATTTTAAGGGATACAACTAGCAATTCTCGTATCAAGAATAAGGGGCACCGAGGCAAAAGTAGCCTTAGTGATGGTCAATTTTGTAAGGTAATGAGGTTGACTGATAGGGCACAAGAGGAAGATTACCTTGGTGCTTTGGTTCAAGATGTTCAAGTTCAAGACAACAGCCCAGGTGATCAAGCTTGTTTGTTGGTGAGTCAAACAAGGATACGAACTACAAAGGCACTAGTATATCTCAAGTTGTTTTAAAAAATCGTAAGACTGCAAAAGCTAAGACCCCTAAGACCTAAGACTACAACTCCTAAGACCCTAAACCTAAGACTACGAAACTTCATGGTTCCTAGTATACACCGCCCGAGACTGTCTGATATCACCCAAGACCACCCGGTGATATTTTAATGACACCCATGTGTTCGATTTAGTACTATTTACCAAAATAATAACACCCAAGGGTAGTTGGTAGTGTGTTACACAAAAATGTATACATTTGCTAAACAAAAATGTATTTTTTATGAGTAAAACTCATAAAAAACCACAACCACAACCACATTTGTAAACAGTGGATTGCGGTGCTTCGCTGTACTGCTGAAGGTGTTTTATTTAAAACTATCATCACGTAACGCGTTTTATACACCCTTTAAAAAAAGCATTGAATTCAACATTTAATTATAGGCATAAAATATTGATAATAGAACAAGATAATGGTACAGGCGCAAATCCAAGAATGGGGGGGGGGGGCACGTGTCCATCCCCCTGTCATTAACAAAAGAATTAAACTAAAAAAACCTGCCCCATATATTTTTAGTGGGAAAATCCCTCCCCCTATTTTCGTCAAAGCATAGTTGCACCCCACCCCACCCCTTACATTAGGAGTGAAGGGTCTAAAAATTATCCTAAAAAATAAGAAATAGACAAACACATGGGCCAAAACAGGGTACTAGAATGCGAAAAAGAGGAAAATAACTTTTTTTTCTTTGCTTGTCTGAAATGAATCCAGAAGCCACACACACCCGGACCTTGAAAACGGCGCCATCCCTTTTGCTGGACCCTGGATTTGCAGTAAGTCTTTTTGTGCCCTGTCAGCTGTAAATCTGGATCTGGTCTGTGTTTTCCCTCCCTGTTTTAAAATTTTTGATCTGCCCCTGTAATAGGTCTGAACGTCTAATATAAATTATAGGCAAATTCATCAGCATGGAACTACTCGGGCGGTGTTTACCTCCTTTCCACAATCGTTTGGTATCAAACGCATTTACACTTTGATGACATCTTCAAAAAACAGTGTACAGTAGTTACAGCAGGCCGTGAGCAAATGATGTGTATTGTTTTACACGTAAAAAGTACATTTTTGTTTGACAAAGGTATGTATTTGGTGTAACCAACTACTTTACTTTACTTTACTTTGTCCATGCCTTAATTACATCTCGGCTGGACTATTGTAATATTATTTTCTACGGTCTTCCAAAAAAAGTTCTCAGG
>JAOTQE010083300.1:0-15482 GCA_025631205.1 Nesometra sesokonis
GTCGCCCCCCCCCCCCCCACTGCCAATCCCCATCTGGGTATGCCCCTGGTTAATTTTTTCTTACGTTTAAAAATAACAAAATCACGTTGTTCTACAAATTGTTTGAGATAGAGCCTACAGCTGTCTTTTTTGACGCTGGGAAGTGGCGTACCCATGGGGTGATGGGTGCTCGAGCCGAAAGCATCGCCGAATACAAGAATTTGACAACTATGAGGTAGATTTTCCGACGTCGTATTTTAACAAATCAAATTTTTGTTCAGGGCGGAGTTACTAGGCGGCACAACCCCCACTCTCCAATATCGTTAAAGTACATCGTGTTCCTGTATCACATGCGCATCTTCTAAAATTTCCTCACAAATAAAATATAATACAAACAATTTTAAAACATAATTTAAACAGTTACAAAACACTCAAATATACCTAAAACACACGTCCCACTCTGAAAAGAAATAGTGCACCCCTCCCCCTTTATTCATATTCCTGGATCCGCTCCGGGTGAAATCATTAAATTTTAGTACAACAGTCATTAAAATCGAACCCAATGGTTCATGAACGACAGAAAGTGTTTCGACAACCCTGGATTTCAATTTGATGGTTTATTTTATTACACTATGTACAGGTAGGATTATTCAATCAAGAAAAACACAGAACAACAAAAGGACGTGCACTCAACTCCGGACTTCAAAGGTTATAACTCTTGCACCATTGTACTGACAAACGCTTGATACTCGTACAGCCCGTCGGACATTGAGGAATTTTGCTTAACAAGGTGTCGCGCGAGGCCAGGGCGAATTTGCTTTACTTTTTACTTAACAGACTTAAGCGCACCCCCACCCCAGGCTTAAGCAACCCCCCCCCCCCTAAAATTGAAGCGAAACATATTTGGTTTATACCAAGAGGGGACCAATATAAACAGGTGCACGGCGGCTGTATATTTTTGTTTGTCAAAACACCCGGGAAAAAACCATTTTTGCATACTATTTGTGCCCGTATGTGCACCAAAGAACATTGAGAAAAATATCCTGAATTTTATCTGACCCCGGACTCACACCTGTATTGTCAATTTCTGTGAAAATGTCATACATCCTATGCTTGTCTAAATTGGCATTCCCACCCAATCCAGTTCTGCTGCGACTTATCACATTTTTACCCATTATGTTCAATGTCGCGCTTCTTGTATCAGTTTCAGTAATATACTTTATTAAAAAAAGTAGCATATTATGCCTAACAAAATAAATGAAAAATAATTGAAGTAAATTATTGGAACTCCCGCGCAAAACGATTACTTATTTGATTATCCATTATTAACAATTATTTGGTACTCATTCATCGTTGTCAAAAAGTATGTTACACAAGAATCAGGGAAAGAATTTGAGTTCACCCCGGTCGCCGGGGGAAGGGGAGGGAGAGGGGCACTATTTCCAATCGGGGTGTTCTTATTAAATTTGACAAACAAAAAAATGTTAAGTGCCTTTTTTACGTGCTGTTGGGCACTATTTTATATTTTGGGGTCAATTTTATGGAGAGCACATTATGTAAGGAGAGGAGTGTAACTTCACTTTGGCGATTTTTGTTTATTGGAGGGAGGAGCGCCGGATGCGCCCCCTAAATCCACCCCTGTGAATGAACATTTTTACAAAAGTTTAAATTCACCGTAGGCATATGTTATCGAATAAAAAAAATGTTCGCCAAGCTTAGTATTGTTTTCAATGTTTAGTGATTATAATCTCTTTTGGTTGTTGTGCTTCTACTGGTACCAGTATATTTGAGTCAATATACGATTTCACACTAAATTTATTACCCCAATATTGGCATTTTAATGTTCTGCGTTAAAGAGGCTACCGTAAAAGTTTTAAAATCAAAATACAGTCTCCAGGGCCGTAGCCACAGTTGAAAAACAGACAAGGCGAGACTGGTGTCTTGGGGCGCGTGATCCCCGGTCATGTGGGGGAAGGGGAGGGGTGATGGGCGATTGTTGGAGAATTTCAGACGAGGCGACGGTCTCGTCTGCCTCCTGCTGTCTATCTCGTGTTGATCGTTGGCGTCTATTTAACGATTGCAGACGCGGGAAGGAGGCCTATAGGCCCGGACCCCTTTGACTGGGGATATTATCTGCACCTGAAAATAACACAGATTATGTAGGTTATGTTCTTGTAATGAAGTAGAAGATGAATATCATTTTTTGTTAATCTGTCCTTTCTTCAGTGAAATAAGGAAGTACTGTTTGCCATTCAGTTTTTATAATCAGCCAACTGAAAATAAGTTTATACGTTTAATGTCTTCAAAAAATATTAATTTAATTGAAAATATTTCGAAATTTATTTACCTTGCTTTTAACAAAAGAGATAAGTATCTATAATTAAAGTTAATTTGTACATCTGACTGTATATTAATTTATTTGTATACGTTGGGCCACTGGCCTTATAGTTGAAATAAATGCCCTAGACAAAAGTCTAGGGGAAGAAGAAAAACTTTTTTAAATGAGTTTCCTGTGATAGTTGTCTCTCAGATACCTCTCAGAAATCTGTCATGGGGAGGATCTCGATCCCCAATGGACATCAAGCATTATCCAGCGCCCAATTAAGCATGAAACTTGACAGGCACCGGCAGGGGCGGCGGAACGTTTTTGAATTAGAGGGGACGAGGTTAAATTATGCCCAGCTACCCCAGCCCGGCTAGATTTTCATGAGCAAAAAAAAAAAGAAACGTTATTGCCTCTAAATGTATGCTTTCCTGGTCTCTGATGGTGGTTTTCCAGCCCGCAATATTCGTATTTAACATATTTACATGCTGTTTTTGAGTTGTGAATTGTGTAGTTGGAGTGACATTTCAGGGGCGCTAACCCCCTGAATTATCACTGGGGGACGCGTCCCCATCCCCCTCTTCCGCCACCCATGGGCACCGGGCTCTTCTATCCAGCTCAGCTGAATCCGCTCCAGGATTGTGTTACAATCCTTAGGATACTTAACAATTTCTTAAAAGTTGTATAGGCCTAATAGTAAAAGGCTATTGGTCATTACAAAAACGTCCGGCTATAAGTAGGCCCTACACACTACACAATGTTCAAAAACACTTTTCTTTTATTTCGTGTCGCCAACAGTCTTATACCAGCCAACTCTCACGCATATTCTAACGCATTGGGGCTTATTTGGGACATATCACGCATAGATAATTAAGTTGTCTCTCGCATTAGCACAATTCTTAAGCATAGACAGTCATGCAAATACTGTTTCTCATGCATGAGACAATGCAGGGCAAAGTACGACAAGAACGGCCCCAAAGAAGTGTTAATTAATACTGAAACCCAGCAAAAATGGGCAGACTTGTCAAGATCGACAACGGAGAAAATTTGGTCCAGCACTGGCGGCGGTGAATGTCTCACGCCTCCGCGGAAAAAAAAAATGTTGGCAGAAATATAGTCTCATTATGAGGTCGTGTTAACTCTAGTATTCAGCCAGGTTCAAACCCGGAACCTCTGGATTTGAAAGCAAGCATGTATGGGCGATCATCAGGGCCAAAATATACGAAGGAGTGACGTAAAAAAACACACTAATTTACCGTAAGTACAAATAAATCTCGTAAAGACAATGAGATTCTCTTTACGAGATATATTTGTACTTACGGGACATTAGTTTGTCTTTACGACACTATTTTGTCTATTTTGGCCCTAATGGCCGCCCATAAGCATGTTGACCACCAAGCGACTACAGTACTTGTTTTTAGTAGGCACCTGTTACTGTATTTTTGTATCCAATCTACTATTATCATTCACTATTTTCACTACAATATCAAAATATATTAACCATTAAAATATTTGTAAATACACACACACATACACACAAATTATAATAGTATAAGAAGCTACAATGCTAGCTAACTAAGCTATTAATCTATCTAAAAATATAGAGATAATTATACTTACAAGTCAGGGAGAATACCATTATATGGTATTTGATTCGATTTGATTGGGTTTTAAGTTATTTGGAAATTTTATATTATAAATTATAAAAAAAACAAACAAATACAACTTAAAATATATGAATTCCGAGGATTTGAAAACAAGTTAAAAACTAATTTACATTGTGTTCCTCAACATACCTTACAAAAAACACAATTAAGTTTAAATGTGGTATAGGCGTACACATTAAAAAAAAAATAAGAAAACACTTTATAAGAACAATGAGGCTGTAAATGCTCAAAAATAAAAATAAAACATTAAAAACAATTAGTAATTCGCTTCCCAATTGGCTTAGAAACCAAAAAGTACTGGGTGTGGAAAGCAGGATTTCTTGCCTCGAACAAGACACCATTCATAGAGGGACTATCTAATGTGGCTCTAGAGGTCGCCTAGACAAGTCTAACTTCGGCTTAAAACGTTAGAGAAGATTTGGAAATATTATTCAAAGAAGACTTGATTGTACACATTAAATATTTTTATATATAAGGGTTTACATGTTGTAAGTGTGTTTGTTATGTTTGTTAAATTTGTATGATTAAGACTAGCCTATGTCTAAAATAAAAAGCTATTCATAAAAATATATAAGTTAATAAAAAACGAAGAAAGAGATTGAAAGAAGAAAAGGAAATAAATCATGGAGCGGCTCAAAAAGGTTTCCGAAAACAATTATAAACTATGTGTTTATACATAATTTTGGGACACTCATCAGAGGCTAAATGTCCAATGAGCCTATCACGTTTCATAAACTTGAATTCAAATTTTAGCCTATGCTCAAAAATTAAGAACAATATTAAAAACAAATTGAGGCTGCTGAGGAAAAATTAAATTCAGGGTTTTTAAGCAAAGGGAGCTTTAAAAAAACCAAGCTCATCGCATACTGTTTTCAAAAGTTTATATCAACTAAGGTAGATACTCCATTGATGCCATCAGCTGATGAAATTCCATCAGGCAACAAAACAAAATACCCAGCCAAACTTTTGCTGAAGCACTTGATTTCCTCCTTGAGTCATTCACATATAAAATAGACCCATTATACAGAAAAATGCAGGCCTATTCGTAAACTACAGTATAGTATGTTTTATCTTTGGGAAGTACGTAAAAAAGAACAACATAAGAACATTCTGAGCCTGTAATTGAGAAAAAAAGAACTGAGCCTGTGGAAAATTTTGATGGTTAATCTTATAAAGAAAAAAAGTGTAATATACCGACAAAAGGATCTCTTGAAATTAACTTTATAACTAGAGGTGGAGTTTACTTTAGAGGTCGAGTGGAATGATACTCTAAACCTAAAAAAAGTTTAGGACCAAATTAATACATTGTTATTATCGGGGCATCGTTAAAATCATTATTGATCAAGATTATAAAAACAAAATATTTGCACCGTTGACACATGTTTCACAATTATTGCTAAGTAATGGTGTTAGATTATATGACATTATTATAAAAATAATGACCTCATAAATCATTATGGCCCACTTCCAAGTTGTCTTCAGTACCAGCGGAATATTGACAATTAATATTAATAATTCCCTAAAATCTTCAGATACGGCAATTGCTTATTGATTTACAGTAATATATTTTTAATATTTATTTGTAATGTTTCAGACGTTCACGAAACACTCAGAATGCCAAACAAGGAAGAATCGAAGTTAATTTTCTTTTGCAATGGACAGAAGGTCAGTAGGCTTCTTATTCTGGGGAGTAGGTTGGCTTCAACTTCGGGAGTGTCAACATTGCATTAGTTATTTTCAAACTAAATGGAACTATTCAGACGCACTCCTTGCTACCAAACTACTTAATATTTAAGGCCTTTGCAGGCCTATAATGTCAGGTATCTTCACAAAATGAGTGGTTTTGTACAAGTCAAAATTGAGTTATTGTTATATTCTGATAGAAGATATTATAAGCTTTAATTTGTTTTTTTTTTCAATTAAGTTCATAGGTTAATTATAACCAGAGGAAAACCGTTATGATATGTACGTACTGTATATGAACACTTTTAAGAAAATCGACTTTAAAGATAAACTACTGAGATTTTGAAAAACAGCCCTTACAAAATGTAGTTAAAAAAACCTGATTATTGTAAATAAATATAAACAAGATGTTTGTAATTATAACATTTAAATAATAAACGTTCCAAAACAACAAAAATCATATTTTTATAAATTACGACTTTCTACTTATTTTTGTGAATATCTAAAAATGATCTGGCGTACATTAGGACTCATTTTGTCACGACACCTCACTACAAAAAGATACAAACTGTTACGCGCGTATTGAAAGGCGCGATTAGAGGCGGTAAGCGCTCCTATTTGCTAATTACTGCATGTGTGCGTTTGATTTCCTTTACGCGCCTGTGCACGCGCGCATAACAGTTTGTGACTCTTCGTGGTTTCGATCAAATAATTAGTCATTTCACAGTTTCAACTGCGCATGTGCGTTGCCAAGGTCAAGTAATAAAACGACACACGGCTCTTACTGGAAAGAATACAATTGCCGCGCGTCGTTTTATACTTAACCTTAATCTACACATGCGCAGTTGAAACCATGAAATGGCTTATTAGAATATTATCATAATCTCCATGTAATTATCCGTCATCGTCATCATCATAATCTCCGTAAGAAGTGTAATAAAGGCTCTAAATTCCAATTAAATTGTAGATGATTAAAATATTGTACTATGCCGATAATGATCAACGATAAACAAAATCAACTAAGTTATTCCCATAGCAATTAAAAGAAATTGGAGAAGTATTTATACTACTACGAAAGATTGACCTTCATTGTATACCGGGTGGGCATAAAAAAATGCCCTCTTGCGTCAGCTTTTAAAACTGTACAAAGACCATCGTGTTCAAAGTATACAGAGCAAATTTTAAGTTTATCTTTTATGGAACCAAAATCAATTATATGAATCAAAAAACGCAAATTCCAGACATTTCTGTTTTGCTTAGTCAGTGGCGGACGCAGGGGTGTTGCCCTAGTGGCCCGGGCAACACCATTAATTTCATAGCTTTCTTGTAATAACATACAAAATCCGAAAGTACAGCATGTACTAAATGCCCATTTCATCGTATATCAATATTGAAATTGACTCTGGGCAACCCCCTTAAATTTATTCTGCGACCGCCGCTGTTAGTGCGAGCAATGTAAATTGAAATCGATTTCATCCGTGAGGCCAAATTTTTTTCTCTATCGAAAACTTATCTTCAAGGTTTCTTTGATACTATTTTCTTTTCTGTCGAACAATATCATCATACTTCGCTTGTACAATTTTAGTTCCCATTTTTTGTCATATTTCTCACCGAAGTCCGAGACTTCAAGGTTTCTCTCAATCCGTCCATGTAATTTGTCAATGCAAAGATTGTCTTCTGGGGACGAAGTGTCTCTGCCATATAATGAAAATACTTTTCGGAGCAGACAGTTTTTGGTCGTCCACACAGTTTCTCTTCTAAAAATCCTGGTCTTTTCAAACTTTCTAATCGTATTGGTAATTAAACTTTTATTCCAGTTTTTCTCAGGACAAAATTTTCCCCTCTCCAATACTTTTTAGTGAAACATGTTGCTATCAATTCCTCGTCCGCTCCAGAAAAAAAAGACATCTTGTTTCGAATTCAGAAAAACTTCATAGGGCTATCTGACAGACGAGTGTGTTAGACAGTACAGTACTGCCAGACAATTGTTTTCATATGATCCTTAGTTGATGCGTGTCACACAAGTTTAGCGTGTGCTGTACTCATGACAACTGGTGCGCGATGTAATTTGGGTCACCGGAACGTGTGTTTTGGAGGCTATGTTTTTATTTTAAACCGAATTCGGGCTATGACCTTCAAAATTGGTCAATATAATACCAATACCATTTCATGTGTGAAGTTTCAAACCGTTTGACAATAGAATACAGGCGCGGATCCAGACCTTCGCACCGTTCGCCATTGCGAAGGTCAGACGACCTCAGACTCTGGTAACTCACCACAGGAGCCCTAAGCGACCCCCGGACCCCCAGCTTCTTCACATGGGTTTTGCGAAGGTCACAGTACATGTCTAGATCCGCCCCTGGAATAGTGGAGCAATGCATCATCAAAGTACGGGCAATTTTTTATGGTCACACGATCGCGATGTATACTACTTTCACAAATCAAATCAAATTATGCTTACGTCATCAACAAAAACGATTAAATCGCTGAAAAAAGTTTAACGGTGTTATCCACCTACAAAACAAAACATCCCCAATTTCTTTTAATGCATATAAACAGCTTCTTTGTATACATTTATTGTTGGCCATTATCATCGTAGTGTAACCAGGACTTTAGTTTGAACGCGATGTACGGCGTCTGCCCTTAGTACATGGTACTTTCTACAGGCAGGTGTGGGTTTGTTTAATGGGTACCTGTATATATGAATGTGAGTGTAGACCTATCAGTGTCGTAGGCAGCATGAGGCAGACGAGGCGATAGCCTCGTCTGAAATTTTCAATCCAACACCCGCCCGTCACAACCACCTCCCTGATCGGGGACCACGCACCCCAAGCACCAGCCTCACCTCGTCTGTTCTTCAACTCTGGCGACGACCCTGCCTATTCGTTCTTGTCAGTGGGAAAAAGAGTATGGACACTCAGACTACCTTTGTGTGCCTACACTTAGGCCTACTTACATCACACCTTTGCGGAACATATGAGGCATGCCATGGCAAAACCACCAAGTTGTAGGAAAATTGAAAATTTAAATTGTTAAATTATTGTTAAAACCATTTTAAACTTTTCGTAAGTTTTAAAATGAGGGGTAAAGTATCAAAATTAGACATCAATAACTGAGGTTATTGGATAAAATAGGCTTTGCTTTTTTTTCTCAATAACTCACTGTGCACCAACTTGGTGGTTTACCATGACTAGCCTCATATGAAGTCACTCGGGCATGTTTTTTAATTCAGATACATGCAGCATGACATCAACAAAAATACATCCCACCACATCTTGCAATATCCTAAAATCATGGTTTTTCTTTTCAGATTACTGACTGCAACTTCGATCCAAGCATGACCTTACTCAGTTATTTACGTGTAAAACGTATCTTTGATACATAAATTACTTAGATTTAGTTATCTACACTGTAAAAATTGTCTTGTGAGGACACAATTTTCGACACGTCTCCGAGGCCCCAAACCATAACGTTTGAGTCATTTTCAATATTACGCCTATCGGTTATAGTGATTGTGTCTAGAAATAATAAGTCGTGCCTAACAATAAGAGGTTTATATTGTATCAACAATTGCCTCGCAATAAAACACTACTACATAGGACGAGATCTACTGAAATTAGGAAACACAAGCAAGCAAAACATAACAACAGTCATAAGACAATAATTGATCCCATGATACGCCACTGAGGCCATTTCCGGACAAGACCAAGCTTTCTCGGGGAAGCATGACGCCGGGGCATTTGGCCATAACGTAAACCCGCCGTGCCCAAAATCAGGTTGTTTTTGCGCATGCGTTAGAACTTTGCGTTTCAACTCAATAGTGTTTGTTAACAAGAAACGCGTTAACTGATAGCACAACGGACAGCATCCCATTGTGCAAGTCGATGATAACCTGTCTGTCTCATCATGATGATGGCCGGGCTTTCAGATATTGATCATCTTATCGAAAATTCCATTAGAGATGTAGAAACACGGTATAGTTGCAGTAGTTCACAGGCTGCAATGGAACTAGAAGAAACAGTTTTAGAAAAACTTCCAGAAGATTACAATTATAACATTGGTAAGTATGCAGTATGAAATGAGAGTAAGAGATCAGGACATACAAACGTACCCCTTACAAACAATAGATAGGCCTATGGCCTAGGCCTAGCCAAGATTGTATGGCTAAAGCGGCCGCCAATTTATCAACACTTGTATTGTAAAAAAAAAGAATTTTAAAACACCTCTAATGGAATTTTCGATAAGTTGATCAGTATCGGAAAGCCCGGCCATCATCATGATGAGACAGACAGATTATCATCGACTAGCACAATGGGATGCTGTCCGTTGTGCTATCAGTTAACACATCATTCGGTTTCTTGTTAAACACTATTGAGTTGAAACGCAAAGTTCTAACGCATGCGCAGAAACAACCTGATTTTGGGCACGGCGGGTTAGGGCTGGATCCCCTACAACATTTATTCTTTACTCCACCCATTCCCTTTTCCAAAATTCTGCATCCGCCCCTAACACTATGCAGGGGCGGATGCAGACTTTTGGAAAAGGGGAGGGGGGCGGAAGGGGCCGGTGGAGAGTCAATGTTTTAGGGGGCGGGGTCCGGGGGCATGCTCCCCTGGTAATTTTGGTCTTTAGATGTCCGGAAATGGCCTCAGGGGTGTCTTAAGGGATCAATTCTTGCTGAATATTTTCGTTTTATAGACACTTTTAATACTATTGATATATTTTACTCCCCGAGAGGGGGTTCCGCCCCCTCCCTTAAATCCGCCCCTGCTATGTTATTACTTTGATGACGACATTGGAATAGGATCGATCGGAGCCACATGCATTAGATTCGAGTAGGCCTGCATGCGACTGCTTTGCTGTTTTCTGTTCCACGACGGGAATATAGGTTCAACACTTTTGTGCTTGGCCTTCCCTTGTATTTGTTTTCGTTATCTTTGTTGATCTGGACTTTCAGAAAAAAACTAACACTTCTGTATTATTACCATGATGTTTATGCATGAATAAATGCTGTCTAAAAGCAATAAGGCAAAGTAAATATAATATATGATTTAGTTTTGTCGGTTATTAGTTCCAGAATATTGTAAATCATTGAATCGTAAAAAATACTAATAAATAAATAAATAAATTATTATTAGCCCGAATTAACAAATCATCAAAAACCTTAAATCAAAAGTGAAAAGACGATGTTGATAATGATGATGATGATGATGATGATGAGGATGATGATGATGAAGATGATAATGATGATAATGATGATGATGAAGATGATGAGGATGATGTTGATGATGATTACTACGATGATGATGATGATGATGATGATGATGATGATGATGACAATGGTAATTATCAAACGACAACGCCACTGACGGCGATGACGACAACAAAATAATGCTAAGGGCAATGATGCTATCCTTACACCTCGATACCTGTGTATGGCCTACATAAAATGTCTAATGGTTCTTGAAGTCTTCATTTCTTTTAACGATAATTTCCTAATAATACCTTAGTAAATTAACTGACATTTTCATTGGAACAGAAAAAGTTAATATGATCTAAAATTTAAAAAAAAATGCATGAATTAGTTTTCTTAACACAATTAAGTGAGGTTGACGGGTTCCAAACTTGGTTGCGGTGAAGGAGGATGCGGAGCATGCACCGTCATGATATCCAAATACGACAGGAACACGAAAACGATAACGTAAGCAACTTGTATAGGCTACTCTCTTAGGCCTGTTCATACTATAACGATTATAAATAGATACGAAGACGTTTACCCTATTCAAATTCAAACAAGTTTGATATGTTTTTAGACTAAACTAACAAGATAAACCTTCCATGTGTATACAGAGAATCTTTGTTTTCAAAAATAAAAAAAAATCAAATCAAATGACGTCATAATCAATATAAACGATACAAATCGTGAAGTTTAACGATTTTAACCTTTTTAATGATTATGACGTCATTTGCATCCATTTTGTAAATATACACGTTAAATGCTGATTGAATCGTTCTAGTAAAAAAATCGTTTTATTTATTTATGTACAACTTCGTTTTATCCATTTATCATTGATCGTCATAGTCGTAGTGAGCACAGTGGCGGATTGCTATAAACGGTCTTTAGATAATCTTGATGTCACGCGCGGTCTTTAATTATAGACCATTGCTATACCGTGGTCTTAGCAGTTAGCGGTCTTAAATATTAAAGCCTGCTTGGAGGAGGCTATAAATGGTCTTAAATCACTTACAGTGTGGCGTCAGCATTATCTCACCTTGAATTGCATGTTTTAAGAAATTTTTATAACTATAACTGTTTAAACATACACCATGTTATGAAATTAAAATTCGTATAACATTTCGTAAAAAAATCAAACGTGATGTGGAACAAAAATTACCTAAAATTGTGCCCTCAATTACTGTTGCTATGGAGTGTTTGTTCGAGATTCGATATTCAACACGGACTTAGGAAAGACTGTTTTATAGCAATGGTCTATCTTGTGTGACTTTGCTAAGACCGTCTATAGACGGCTTTATTCTGTAAGTTAAGACCGCCAGTTAAGACTGTTTTGTAGCAATCCGCTCCAGGCTTTTAATTTAAAACATGAAAATTTACTCTTTTTTGAGCGAAAAGAACGATTGTGACCCGAGGGGCAACTATTAAAAGAGTGAATTATCATCACTCCAAATCCACTCTTAAAAGATTTAATCATCACTCCAAATACACTCTTGTGGAGTAAATGTTCTGCAAAAGATTGATCTCATTACAATGGAGTAAATTTTCAATCGATTGGAGTGAATTTCATTTTTATTGTAGTGGTCACTCAGTTCAATACATAAAGAGTGGATTTTCGGTCTTATACGTTAAGAGAGTAAATTAGGATATTTAATTGCAAGACACGGCATTGCTTTTATTGAATGGAAGAAAAATCTAAATTTGTCATTTGAACAATTACAACAAATACATTAAAAAACAATTTTAAACAATTGTATATTGAATATAATTTATGACCATGAACCTAGAAATTAGAACATTTGGAAAATATTTACCCTTAATTTTGCATATAAGGCCAGTCATGGAAAAACCACCAAGTTGTTGACATATTGGCCATTTTCACATAACAATATAACGTTAATATTGTCTTAAAATTTACTACTGTAAATTCAGTATTTTAATGCTGTTTCATTAGGTCTACAAGTAGCAGATTAGCTTAGTAGCAGCGATTTATTTTGAAGTCGTGGATCACTTAAACCTAAATGGCATTTCTCAGGGAAATTAATGCAACCATGTAGTAGTATTTTATTGATGTGTCACCCTTTACTAAGGCCAGCCAATACTGGCTTATGATAGACTTAGAATACAATACAATTAAATATAAGTAAAGTACGGGAGTAATAAAAAAAAAAAAATAACTTCATCATTAAATTATTATTCTTTTCGTTTTTCTATTATTTCATATGCAAATTTAGCAACAATATAACAAAGGTCACCGTTTGAAAACAAGTAATCAAATGGTTGTGTGTCGTTTATTTAGGGTGTTTTCAAATGACTCAGAGCCCAAAAGGGGCGTTGAGTCAATTGATGAGATTTAAGAACTTTAAAATAGAAATTTAATAAACGGCCAGTATGTACTCTGTAGTACTGGGTCGCGGTTGCAACAGGGAGGGCGTGGTCTCCCTCTCAAAATATCAGAATAACCTTGGACAAGATTTAAATCATTATTTATCGTAGTCACATTTCTGCAAATGCATGTCTAACTCCAGTATGTTACGTACACCTGATGGCAGTAACAACAGTAGAGGGAATTGGAAGCTTAAAGGAAGGACTACACCCAGTACAGGTAAGTTGCCATAGTATTAGACGGTAGTGTAAGTTTAAGCGTTTGACAAACCAATCAAATTTACTGACCTGACTGACAGTTTCAGCCACATTCATCTAGCGGTGGCCATCTTCTGAGTGACGGCTCTGTTGTTAAGCAATCCGTTCACTGGTAGGTGGTGATCGCTTAACAACAGGGTGTATACGTGACTCAGTAATTGGGCTCCTTCGTCTCGGTTCATGGTCTTTTCTCTTCTACGTCTGATAAGTACAGCTATGAAATCCCATTCATAACTCTGGCAAATGCTTGTGAGACCAAAGGACTGAGTGGAGAGGCTAGCTGTGTGTATGAAATACCATGAAGGACATATGATATACTAAAAAAGAGGAAGACGAACGTCAATGACAAGCTGGATGAGGAACAGTGAAGTTGTGTAAATCTAAGATACAGAGACTGTATAATGTGTAGAAGTCAGAGAAGGAAGGAGATCATGTTATGGTCAAGGAGAGTGTGTGAGGACAGACATTAGTGGCAAAACCAAGCCAGATGAGGCATAAGTCGGAAAATTATAGATAGGTAGTATGAAAGTTGAATGTATGAACTCTATATTTTTTAAATAAAATGAAATCTGAAAAAATGACCATTTTTAAATGTCTGCCAATTGTGGAAAACTAGCATTTGCGACTTTTGTCTCATTTGGTTTGGCTCTGCCAAGGAAATGACGAAGAACCATAGTCATTAGTATGGTAGTTGAAAGTAAAAATCAGGGGCTACCGGGAAAAAAGGTTAACAAATGTTGCTTGGTATCAATCGAACCGCAGAAATATACTCTTTCAAATAAAAAAGGTCCTCTTCGGTCCACCCTGGGGAAAAAAGTTATAGGCCTTTTAATGAGACGCCATTTTGAATTTTAAGATAGCCGAGGTACTACATAAAACATGGTCATGTTTGGTATCAAATTATAGGTAATTTTACACAGATCCTTTTTGCCAATTGCACCTATATTATATTGAAAAGTGCATATTTTTAAAGATATAAGCCATTTAATGTTGTTACTTGGGTAAAGAAGGTCAAAGGTCAAATAAGTAGCTTTTGATAATTACCATAGTGTTTGGTATCGTTTTAAAGCTTATTTTAATGGCAATTAATAATTTTTAACACATATGTCTCTGCAATGTAGAGACGATGAATGTCCAGTTTTACTACTTATATCTAAAAAACTCAAAATTTTCATCCTTTCCGACAATATGTAATCTGTTATTTTTTCTGATGTTAGTAATGAACCAATTGGCAGGGGCTTTAAATTAAAACAAACAATCATGTGACATCTAAGATGATACCAGAATCCAAGGTAATGAAAATTTAAAACTGCACGTATGGCAGTTTACATTAGCCCTACCCTTAGAGCTAAACGTGTTATCCTTTTTCCACAGTATATGGCTTTTTGACATTTTATGTCGTAATCAACAAATTTTATGAGCTTAATTTTAAAAGATGGAAATCAAGTAATATTTAGAATTATACCAGGATCAAGCATATTGATAAATTCAACTACAGTTATGGATTACCAATCCCAAACCCTGAAACTTTTATATTTTTTTACAATACGTGAACATTTGACAATTCGTGGATTCCTGAATGTTATGAGGTTAATACTATAAATCATCCAATTTTTATAATGGTAACAATGTCAAAGGAATGATCACTTAAAACTGCACTCCGGCCCACTAATTTGGCTATATTATCACTGTCCCAAAAACTTGAATTGTTTTCATTTTCCACTTTATGTGACCTAAGTATTAATCCCTTATGTCATTGATTACCGTATCCAAATAATATGAGCTATATGTTAAAATATAAACAAATAATATTTAGAATGATGGCAGAATAAAAGAAATGATCACCTAAATTTGCATATATTACTGCCATAGCAATGACAACAGCATGGGTTCGAGGCCCGCTCGCACCATAGTTCTGGTGGTGGAACAAGTCTTCTCGGATAAGGACTATAAA
>JAOTQE010083311.1:4554-15481 GCA_025631205.1 Nesometra sesokonis
CAATATTTGCATTATCAATATTACATTTGTGGGGCGATTTCCTCCGAATGTGGAGTGTGAGTGAGTGCGATAACTGTAGCAATTGTTTCCCTCAATATTTACATTATCAATATTACATTTTTGGGGCGAATTCCTCCGAACGTGGAGTGTGAGTGAGTGAGTGCGATAACTGTTAGCAACTGTTAGTCAAAATAAGATGCCTGGTTAGTTTAGACTACGCACCGTAGGCCAGATGCATGTCGAAAGACCAGATTTTCGCCTCCTGGACGGTCATATTATGGCAGGTGGGCACAATACCCCAAGCCCCAACCACACGATGGTGATCATGGTGGGTTTCGTTCACTCAAATAGCCGTAAACTGTAAATTTGGAACACCTACAGTTATGTTTCTGTTTTTTGGTTATACATGACACAAATTACATAACCAAAAATAAAATAACCGAGAATATTTTATTCTGACATGGCGTTTCATAGTCTTAATAGTGAGTTTTCGCAACTTTACGAAATACGAACGGAAAGCGGAAATTCTTGTAACGTTTCAATTGAACACCTTGAATATCTGTCACAGTGGGTCAGTAGTTTACGACGATCTTAAAATATTCATATGTAGACAATCTGAAAAAAAAAAGTTGTGAACACAGCAATTCAAAAATTTAAGCGAGATGTATCTGTTTTGTTATCGTATTTCGTAAATTCGAAACTCCACTAAATGACGGTCTTTTTGCGACGAATGCCAGCCTATCGGTCGACCCTCCTCCTCCATCAAAACTGATTGAACATGCGAGAAGTAATTCATGTACACCTCGTCTCTGTTCATGGTGTTTTTATTTCCTGATATACCCTTCGAGGAACAGCAAAAACTACAAGCAGAGAGAAACGCTTTATTCGAAAGACCAAGCAATCTAAAACCAAACCTTTATTGCTTGATTCCTTTTAAGGCGCTATTGACGTCCAATACTCACGGCTAAACAAAAATAAGTGAGTATGGGACGACAATAGCGCCTTAAAAGGAATCAAGCAATAAAAGTGAATAAACCCGACCGCAAGGCCTGTGAGACAGGCTAGCATAGTACGAGTCACGCATAACTAAGCGAGTATGTGCGTGAGTCTCACGGTGAAACTTGGCAGTTGACACACACATTTGGGGTTAAAAGTGTTTTTGTAAAAATCCGATCAGTAATTTTCCATTATAGTTAACGTGACGTTTCATAGACTCATCGAATATTGCGTTGCCGTGACGTCGACTTGGACTGTGTTCCCTTGATAGGGCATAATTCAAGCCATCGAAGTCTAATGTATTTAGTATTATGGATAATTTAAAGAAACACAAGACGTGACAATTATAAGAACATGCGGAAACAGACAATAAAAAGAATACGATAGTACCCATGTGGCTTGCATAAACTTAACATTATGAACAATAATAATAGAATAGAATTACACTTTTACACAAAGTAGGCCTATACAATAAATTATTTTTAAGGCTTTTTTTTAAAAAACATATTTGATTTCCAGAAAATGACAATTACCGGTAATTTATAGAATGAACCGGTTAGGTGCTCATTTGAATATTTAAACCAAAATATACGCCTAAATTTACAAAACGTGCTGTAGGCCGATATTTTTGGATAAATGCCATCAAACGTTTAGCGTGTTTAATAAGTATATTCATTTATTTATTTACTGTATTTTGCTTTTTTTTACAACAAAAAGGAAGTCAATTTAATGATTTTTTAAGCCTACGGTATTTCGTCCATGTGAGTTTCTAATCACCAGTCAGTGCTTAGTGGGTTATGGTGTCCGTTGTGGGCTTCCATACAATACAATAGCCTCGAAAATCACTTTCCTGTAGCTTATCAAGGCTTCGTCTTGCCACGTCGCAATCGTCTTGGGGTCATCTCAAATTCTCAATAATTTGAACTCGGTGATATACACATGCTGAGAGTCTAAAAGTCTGGAGCGGTGCTATAGCCTACATGGATTGTTCTATCTAACAGATATACCGGACTACTGCATTGGTCCCAAGATAATGGATAACATTAATGTAGGCCTACTTTTGTTACTTGCTGTCACCGCCACGGTTATCATTGTAAGTTTTAAATAAGTTAGTTAAGTTCAGCTATGGGGTATGTTTGTTTTTAAATTAGTCAAGGTAAGCGTACAGCCTGTAGTACGTGACATTTACTCCATGTATATAGGCCTACCGTGTACTCTAGTATCATGGGTAGTAAGCGCATAACCATGGGAATTTGCGGCTACCGTAGTATTTAGACACAAGTATCGCAATCGATGAGCTATATAGTGCCTAAAGGGTAGGCCCTATTCTAAATCCCTTAATATAACTACAAAAAAGGTAATAGAATTAGGTTAGTGCGATTTAAATAGGCCTAAACACGCTGTGTTATGGTCCGATATTTCTGTTTAAATTTGAAACGAGAATATTTAATTTTTTTTTTACAATTCCCAGTGGACTGTAACGTTCGTTTTAAAGAAGTTAATCGTATCGATAGGCAATTGTCAGTTCTACACTAAATTATAATCTTCATTACAATATGAAAATTCTCATTAACACGATCACGACAATGTGCGGAACAATTGGTGGCTGTTTTTGTTATATTCCTAGGTGACCACTTTGGCTCCTGCGTGAAGCCCTAATGTGAGAAGTATTTACCAGGGCAGGATTAAACGCTTTTGAGCGACCTTGAATATTAGGATAAAACAGCAATAAATATTGTATAACCAATAACTAAAAATATTACCACTGCTATAAAATTAACTAAAACTAGCCTAGGCCTATTTAATATTTAATCACCGTAACGAAATAATTAATAACGGTATTTAATAGTACATTTCTTGTATAATATTATAATTTTAATATAATTAATTTAAACAGCGTACACAATATTAATAAATAACTAAAATAATAATTAATAACCCGTCGCCGTCGTGATGCAGTCCTGGCAATGCTCTCGCGACGGGTAATGTCATTTCCTTAATTGTTTCCGCACTTTCACTTTAATATTCCCTTTAGTCTATTAACAGTGACGCAAAAAACCGTCACATATAAGTGTTGACATTTGTTGTTGTTGTTATTGTTGTTGATGTTGTCCTTTGTTGTTATGTTGTCATTGTTGTTGAATAATACGTTGTTAATGTTGTCACTTATTGTTAACATAAGTTGTCAATGTTGTCATTTGTTGTTGACATAAGTTGCGGATGTTGTTTGATGTTGTCGACATTGTCATTCAGTGGTGGTGCCAGGATTTGCCCGACGGGGGTGGGGGCCATGCTCCCGACAGGGGGCCAACTCGGGAGGCCCGAGTTGGCGTGGTTTTGATGAGCAAATAAAAAAAAACGTTATTTTCTCGTTTTTTGGCCCATTTTGTCTATTTCCTATTTTTAGGGGCAATTATACAATATTTTCATTTTGCTTTTCCTCGGCGAAAATGGTCAATCTTCTTGTTGACATTGTCATTTTTTGTTTTTAAGTTTTAAGTCATTTGTTGAAATAAGTTGTTGATGTTGTCATTTTTGTTGTTGATATAAGTTGTTGTTTTCATTTGTTATGGATGATGTCATTTGTTGTTTTTTTTTGTTATTTTTTTAATGATATTTTTTGCTGTTGGCATATATTGTTGCTAATACTTTCTTGTTGTAGGCAGCACCAGAAGCTATAGTAACTCATGAGGTATTGTTTGACATAACAATCAATGGCAAGCCTGAAGGAATACTGATCATTGGTTTGTTTGGAACAATTGTACCAAGAACGGTTAAAAACTTTGTCACCCTAGCCCAACGGAGTGGTAGAAAGGGGTACATCGGAACAAAATTCCATAGAGTTATTCCAGATTTCATAATACAAGGTAAGCGACAAGTATGAGGGGTAACGAGTATAAGGGGTTAGTGGCGAATGTGAGTTGAGATGGTGGTGGTGACAAGGGTGAAGCAAATGGTTGGGGGACGGGAGTGGAGTAATTGGGTCTTAAATGACGGCTGAGAAGTAGCCCTAAGTAATGTGAGTAGGTTGAATTGACGAGTGTGAGGGTAAATTATGACGAGTGTTTGGGGTGACAAGGCCAGTGGCGGCGTTACCGTCGGGGGACCTTTTCCCCCGTCGGGAGAAATTTAAGATTTTGTCGGGGGCTTTGTAGGTCTAGTCAAGGCAACATAGCAAACGGCCTAAAAATGGGCTAAAAAACGCAAAATAAGGCTTTTTTTTGCTTGCCAAATTGACAACCGGGAACACGCCCACCTCAAACTTGCCCTATCTATTGGGTGTGCCCTGCCTGTCGGGGGAATTGCCTTGCCTGTCGGGGCATTGCCCTGCTGTCGGGGAAATCCTGGGGCCGCCACTGGACAAGGGGTAACTGTATAACCTTTCTAATTGAATTTCTAAATAATGATTAACTCTCTGAAAATCCTAGTACAAACAAAGAGACGCAGTATCTCTTTCCCCATAGCCATTTCGGTTGCCATTCCCCGATCTAATATCTATTATTATCTATTTCACTTAAAATAGATAAGGCAATAAAAATAGCGATTTCAGCAGCCGGGAACTCGATCGTTTTACAAACGTATTATCATTTTTATATTTCCCTTCCAGGAGGCGATTTCGATCAGAGAGATGGTTCTGGAACTGAGAGTATTTATGGGGACTACTTCGATGATGAGAATTTTAAACTCAAACATTATGGACCTGGTTGGATCGGAATGGCTAATAATGGTAAATATTATGAAGGAATCACAATTTTAATCATATTTTGATAAGTGGCGGCGCTACTGGTGGGGGGGGGGGGGGGTGGGGGGTGGGGATTCAAATTAAATCCTGAAACCGGGAACACGCCCACCTCAACCTTGCCCGGGGTACCCTCCCTGTCGGGGTATTGCCCTGCTGTCGTGGAATTCCAGGCGCCGCCACTGATTTTGATATTTCTAGTCATCTCGATATCCCTGCAGCCCATTTCTCCATCTCTCCATCTTTGCCTGGGTCTTCCTCTTTTTCTTTTTACCATCCTTAGGTATCCGCTCAGTAATTTTCTGTGACCGTCTGTTGTCTGTTGTTCTAATAGTATGGCCTGTCCATCTCCAATTCTTCAAAACCTCTTTCATAACACCATTTCTCCTGTCTTGTGTCTTATTGTTACGCATGGTACCTTGTCTAAATATGCATGTTTAACATGCGACTTGTATGGCAGGGTAACCGTGAACTACAGCAAAAACAACAGCACGGGTTCAAGGTGCGACCTCTCGCAACATCTTGTGATGGAACAAGTCTTCTTGGACAAGGACTATAAACGGCACTATAAAGAGGGGTTTACTACGGTGTTCTGGTTCAGACAAAAGAGGGCGAATACAAGCCAATATTTGCTGCAAATGTCAATTATGGGAGTAGAAAGTCATTTGAATGAGTAACCAGGGAACAGTTGGTGTAACATCAGGTCCACATTAAATTCTTTCCATTTTCCCGTTTTCTCGGCAACCTTTTTTGTGAGATGTAACGTTTCTGACACACATCATAGCGAGTATGGAACACTGATTATAAACGTCATATGTATACACCAGACTCCAGCTCTACCACTTATTATTACCAAAGTTCTGAACTGAATTTATTTATTTTTTTTAATTTTGAATGATGAATGGCATTTTATATTTATCTCTTATTTCCATCTGTAAATAATTTATATTTATATTTTAAATTGATGTTTTTTGTGAAAGCAGTTGGCGCAGTGGTTTCGTTTTGGACTTCCAAGCACGAGGTCGGGAGGTCGGTGGTTCGAGGATCACTCTGGCCGGCTGTGTGTGTTCCAGGCAAGACACTTTATCCGCGTTGCCTCTCTCTAGGAGTATAAGTGGGTACCTGGGAGGTACAAATGTCATGCGTTGATTACGGCTGCAACATTATGGAATGGATTATATTCCATGTGTTTATTCCAATGACTGGGTAATAATTGTGAAGCGCTTAGAGGTCTTGGCAATAAGCGCAATATCATATGTCATATTATTATTATTAAGCATAACTTACCATAGATGTTGTCCTAATATTGTTTTATTAAAGCACTAAAATGGGATTCGAACCTGTGACTTCTGCGATTAGGGCGAGCGTCTTAACCATTAAACCACAGAGGCGTCATATTTAATATAGGTCTGCTTATTATTGTTTATTTATTTTTACTGTAACAATAGGTCCAGATACAAATGGAAATCAGTTTTATATAGTTTCAAAAAGGACACCTTGGCTGGATGGATCGAACGTGGTATTCGGCAAAGTTATTGAGGGGATGGATATAGTGTACCGTATTCAAGAACTGGAAACGGACAAGCGTGATTGGCCTTTGGTGGATGTTGTAATAGCCAGTAGTACAGTAGAAGAAGTCAGTCCTCCATACGTCGTCGAGAAAACATAGGCGAGTAGAAAAATTACGGTACAGTTGAACCTCCCTGTGGGACACCTCCCGTAAGCGGACACCTCCCATAACAGACACCAGGCGCGGATCTAGACCTTCGCACAGTTCGCTATTGCGAAGGTCAGACTGCCTCAGACTCTGGTACCTCACCACAGGGGCCCTAAGCAACCCTCGGACCCCCAGCTTCTTCACATGAGTTTTGCGAAGGTCACAGTACATGTTTAGATCCGCCCCTGGACACTAATTCAAAGACCAGTTTGTTCTTATCTAATCAGTGCATTTGGTACCTCTCGTAAGCGGAGGCGGACACATTTTGTCTTATAATTTAGATTTTTTGAATGTTAATTTACCTCCCATAAGCGGACATCCCCGAAAATTTAGTGAATTTTATGTACAATGAACACAAACTTCTGTAAAAAAATCGTCTTTATACTGTAATGACTGAGAATCATTTTACTGAGCCAATCGTAAAAATGATAAACCATACCATGTAATAAAATATAGAATATGAGTCTAGAACTTTTAGAGGCCATTTTTGTTGAGAAGGCCGTGAAACGCAAGGCATAAGAACGTATACAAATTTGGCCCTCTACCGGTCGAAATTCTCGTAAATGGACAGTAAGCGGACAACTTTCCCGGACTAGAGGATGTCCACTTAAGGTTCAACTGTATTAGGGAGTTTAATTAATAGTGATGTATTCTTTGACATGGAGAAGAGTGCAATAGCATTGAAACAATAATGAGGTAATGTCCAAAATAATTCTCCTTAAAAAAGAAAGTTATTTGTATAATATAAGCTGCAATAAGCGCATTACTATGATAGGTAGACCATTAGAGTATTTCAGGTTTTTATATAAAATAATATAATTTTGGGAAAATAAAGTGATAAAACAAAATAGGACAACTAATTTCAAATCTCACCAAATCTGCATAAAACACATTGTATATATTTTATAATGTAATAAATGCAAGTAACAATCGAAATTTGGCTCATTTTGTGGTGAGACTTCACACATGACCATGTGGAGAATATCTGTTACAGCCTTGCTATCTGGAACAATGTAGTCCAATGGTAATGAGAGACAACCTTTTCAATAGAGCAATATATAAAAAATCTGTTGTTGCTTTTACTGCTGCCATTTTACTGTTTCCAATGTATTTTTGTTGATGTTGCTACTGGTGTTATTACCTCCGCCACAAAGTTGGCGAGCTTACGTTTTCATCCGTGTTGGTGAGTATGTGTGTGTGTGTATGTGGGGGGGGGGGGATATGTGCGCGTGTGTCTTTCTGTTTATAGTAAAAAGTAACGATATTGACAAAATTTCAGGTAAGTTTGGAAATGACCCAAGGGACAATTGATTAAATTTTGAAGATCCCTGGTCACATGCGCCCGTGGGCGCCTCCAGAAAACTTAAGGTGCTCGTCGTATTACAAATTTAAGTGGTACTTCACGCTGCACTGATTTTTCATAAAAGGAAATAGCACTCACTTTTACTGTCTATAGGTTCTACACACTGTTCTTAAAATGGTTTCTTATTGACGTAAACACGCAAAAATCCGCATAAACAAGAACAGTGTGTACAGAAATTGTAAACGGCCAAAGCTGCATTCGCAATAATTTCGGGTACTTGGCGAAGGTTTGCCCTCTCCGAGTGTTTCTGGTTTTTATTTTAACATCTGTAGAATATCGTAAAAATTCAATTTATGTGGTTTGGTAAAAATGATAGCTACTCTCTGATGTGATAATCTGAAATAATGTTATGGAACTACAGTATGTGTAATAGACTGGGTCGCATACTCTAGGGGAATGAGTTGGCCATTATAATAAATCTACTCATCGATTTAATGAGACCAGTTCTTTCTTAACTACGTTTTAGCTCTCCTAACTTCAATATAAGTACAGTCTTGCCAGGAGCAAGCAATAGCCATATGCCCCTACAGATAAACTGTTCTCGCTCCGATATTTATGGTATATATCAATCAGGTACTCGCACGCAGCTGAGAGACCTGTCCCTATGGCGGAATTAAACCAGTAATGATAGACAAGTGTCCTAGCCCCTCACTCACATTGAATCAAGACCTTAGTTGTAATTGAATATCCTATTAGTTGAATTTGGAAGGTTGCCAGGGGACAGATTTAAGGGACTTGAGCTTAATTAATTAGGTATAAACCCCCTAATGTAATGAAGGGGTGGAGCTTAACGGGCTTAAGCCATCTAAAATTGCCACCAAAAATATATTTCAACTGGTTATAATGAAAAACGTCTGAATTAAAGAAGAGTTATGCCACTTGTCAAAAAGCATATTGGTTACATGCAATCTGGTTTACCAATTTAGCCTAACCAATTGGCAGAATTTTATTTGCACAAGAAAAACAATTTTCACCAAAAAGCATGTCTGCAGAAAAAAATTTCTTGGGCCCTATGTGAACCCTGGATCCACACCTACAGTGCCATTTTCTGTTAAGCCAGACACCCACTGTGTTGTGCGATGGTCGTACAACTAAACTGTCACTGCCTGTGTGTGGTTGCCAGATGCGATGAGTCTTCTATTCGTCGGCCGACGTATTTTTAGTGATTTTCCTGTTGAATAACTAAAAAGGCTGTTGAACGATGAGTAGAAGACTGTCATCGCATCTGGCAACCACACACACAGGCAGCGACGGTTTAGTCGTGCGGTGCAGTGAGTGCCCGGCTATAGTCTCATGCCCGTGCTTGTTTATCTTGACAACGGCCGCAAAAATCGAACTCCCCTGTATCTGCCCGTGGATCTGCCTTGGGTAACTTTAGAATCATTATGTGTACATTCCCATTAAATAGTTTGATCAATTTTACCCAACATTTTCAAAGAAATACAGTGTGGCCTCACTGGCTTATCACATTAAATTCATAAAAGATAGAAATATATTGTACGGTTAAGCATTAAAGTGTAAACTAATCCAATTATCCATTGTGATAGGACTTGACAAAATTTCCTAATGGGGATGTACACGCAATGATAGATAAATACATAAAATAATACTGTATGATGTATTTACAGATATTGTTTATTTACATCAATGCTGATACTTGATTTGATTCTTAAATATTGCTTATTGCCAAAGCATAAGCACTTTATATAAATTATTGAAACAAAAAATACATGAACAATACATTAATGGCCTGTTTATAATATGACGACAACGATGAATGAATAAAAGTAAGTTGTTTCTATGTAAATTACAAGAGAGTATTTATACTAAAACAACTGGATAATCTTCATGTATCCGATGAAAACCTTTTTTTTCACAAATTAAAATCAAATGACGTCATAATGATAAAAATATTAAAATCATTGACAAATAATGAGTTATGCATAATGAAACTCCAAAAAATGACAACGTAGAGGCCGTATTAAGCATCTTAATTTATGCTTATGTGATTGGTCAGTCTCAACCTTTTTTATGTCTCTCTTTTAATTATTATTGTTTTCTTGGACTTTGTTATATTATTCTTGACAATGTTTCTAATAAAGAACGAAACGTAGAATCAACTATGTCCTCTAAGTTGTCATTTTTCTGAGTTTTAGTACTCATATTCTGTTTAAGATTATTCAGTGGATCTTATGGTTAATGAGTTAATTTAAAACATTTTTAGTTGATAGCAGAGCTCTCAAGTCTCCAGGTTTGTCCTGTAATCTCCAGGAATTTTGGATCATCTTGCCAGGTCCAGGAATTTTCCAGTTTTCTCCCGGAATTTATTTTTTTCCAGGAAATTCTCCAGGTTTTATCAAGTTTCACAATTGCAGCATAAATTTGCCTATTTTTTCACAATATTGGTTGAAAATAATTGCTGAACTTTAATGACATATTTTAACAGGGACAGAAGATTTCAGAAACTGTAATTTCATAAAAATTGAGGTGTAGAGCTTTAAATTAATTAATTACAGAATTTTGAAAAGATAGACATTAGAAATGGTGGTCGGACAACTGCAGGAAAATCTCCAGGAATTTCGTCTCAACTTGTGACTCCTGGGATATGAAATCATTTTAATATATTTTTTAAAACAAATCTTTTATCATATACATATTAAATCATGACTAGATCTAGATCTTTCTAGTATGAAAACTTCTCAAATTTCCTTTAATTTCATGGGAAAAACTTTTTTTTATCCATTAATCATTGATGGTTATTATCATAGAATAAACAAGTTTAACATCTGGATGAGTTGAGTATCACTATGCAAATACCTCCACGTATCAATCTATATCCCTGGTTGGAGACAATGTTTTGAAACACCAAATTCAATTAATTTAATTGAAAGATGTATTTAAATTGCATGCGAGTTCACCATCTTATCTTGAATTCACCAGGTACTGCTTCGGCAAAGTACAGCAATTCCAAAAATATTATGGAGGAATTATATAAAACCACCATGGTTTTGTTTTTTTTTATATGAATATATATTTCTCTTAAAGATATATTGTCACCTGAAAATGACCAAAAAATCATCAACATTAATTTTGAAATTAACTTGATCATATC
>JAOTQE010083322.1:0-15481 GCA_025631205.1 Nesometra sesokonis
CCAGGTTTATGGATAGTCCAGGATCAACTAGTGCTGTTCTAGGGTTAGTCCTGGACTAACTTTCGAGAATACAAGCCTATGTGATATGTTTTCTAATTCTAATTTTCACCTAAAAAAATATTTTAATATGCAAATATAAAACCTATGTTAAAAAAAACAGAATGTCTGTGCAGACAGCAAAGTATTAAGCAGGCCTCGATTTTTGTTTTTGACTGGTCCACTGGGCAAGTTGACTTTACATTTCACTAGCCCATAAGCAATTCAAGTAACCCATGTCTGTGGCAATTTAATCTACAATGTGTAAGTGACTGCTTGACACTTGTATTCACTATCCAACTGGGCTAGTAAAGATGAAAATTCACTAGCCCGGTGCAGTTTCACTAGCCATTGTACACTGGGCTGGTAAAAAGTTGAGCCCTGTTAAGTGTCATAGGGACTGGCTGGTGGGTTTAACTACATATAAGAGAAGGCATGGAAAAACCACCAAGTTGTAACACAGGAAGTTATTGGCAAATAAGCAAATAAGCAAGAAATATAAAACAAAAAGGAATATTTTGTCCCTTTTCTTTTATAACTTTGGCTGCAGATATCCGATTTTAATAGTTGACCCCTCATTTTAAAGCTTACAACAAATGTAGTCTTAATATTAACTTCATTTTTCAATTTTGCGACACAACTTGGTGGTTTTGCCATGACATTCCCTAATAATAATAATAATACAAATAAAAACCGGTGGACACCAGACGAGTATTCCTCAGCAACTCACAGCATATGGCATCTCGTTTGTAGCGGGCATGAAGTTTTTAGTGAATGAAGCATCTAGCATAGTACATTGCTAATTCGATGTACACTGCGAGGAATATGTTACATGTGCCTATCTGCTAAGCAATATATCGCATGGAATTCCACCGAGTTTTGTTAATATCATTATTTGTCGTTGGGTCTAAAATCCATCAGCCAGTCCCAGTAAAACTTAATATGCCGTACGCCGGGTGTTCGACGGACTTTAGTGATACCTATATATTTACACTTATTGTCAGGAGTTTGGGATCCGAACTTCACATCAAATTATTACCTCAATCATTGGAGGAAACACCTATGGAACACAATCCACAATGTTGCAGCCACAACGAATATGACATTTGTATACGCCAATAATTCAAAATCTACATATGGACTTTGATGTTCTCTTTTTCATAGCATTAGTAATTTTGGCATTTTTAAAAAGTTTAATCCATTTTCTTCTTTAATTGAATATTATTGAACATTTTTTTACAATTTTGTAATTTTTTTCTAAATTTTATTACAGAGGACCCTGAAGAGCCTCCTATACCAATTGAAAAGTTTGAAGAGCATGTGATAAGGAACCATGCGAACAGTGATAGTGGATTTGCAGAAGAATTTGAAGTAAGTTATCATCTTAAGAAAATCAGGAGTTGTTGAAGAAGTTGTTGCTTGATTTTAAACATTGTTTGCAACTCTTTTAAGTCAGTTGTAAATTAACAAACTATCAGTTGTAAACAAATATTTAATAAGTGATTTTAAATAGCAATTAGTGCCAAGGCCTATTAATGCTTCGCAATTATGACCTGAGTCATACATAGAAAAAATGCCTATGGAACATGCCTCCCAGGTACCCACTTATAATCCTTGCTTGACTGGAGTAAAATCAGCAGAATCTTATCCAAGTACACAAATGTTGCAGCTGGAATCAGCGTATGACATACCTCCCAGGTACCCACTTACACTTGTGGGTGGAGAGGTATAAATATGGATAATGTCTTGCCTACCAACACAAGCAATAGACAAGAGTGAACCTCAAACTCACGGCAATCACTGTGCCAACAACTCCGCAACGACACAACAAGCGTTTTATGCATGCCCACAAACCATAGTGCGCTTTGAAATGCCACACAACAACCCCAGTAAGATGCATAGAGGACACTTCTTCATAATCTAGATGTTGCATTGTACAATAAAATCATCCTAAGAATATACCTTTTCCTAATTGTAATACAGAGGGTACTAAATTGTCAGAGTCTAACTTTTCCATAGCATATCAAGTCAAGGTCGGTACTTTTACATGTTATTTCTTTTCCTAATTATATTTCCTGTATGTAACACCATGTAAGACACCTTGTGTTAAAAGACAGAATGATAAGACTGGGAAATTGATACCTTGTTCACATGTCTTTGTTCACCCGTGAGTAGATTGCTGGCTTGCAAGTCGGCCTTTAAATGTGTGTGAACAGCCATTTAAGACAATTTTCCTCTTGAGCAGCCCATGACAAGCCACTGTCAATTGGTTTTTGATGCAGTTTACTCTCGAGATACCGAGAATCATGGTTGATTTTGTATTGTATTAGGCTCTTTAGATCTCCGGTGGTTGCCGATATTGCTGGTGATCTTGTGATGTTTAGTAGGACCGGTCTGAGATACTGTATGACAAACAGAATAACAGTTTATCAAAGATTAATAAATACTACTTTTGTTTTAAGACTATTAATGTATAGTTTGAAGATGTTTGTACATTTGTTATCTTTACAGGAAATACAGATGTGTGTTAAAAGTGACTACCCTGCCACGTCTTCTGCTGATCCAGCATGCAAGTCAAAAAATCGCTATACAAATATAGTAGCATGTAAGTCTGAAATTACTACAGTTTTCCACTAATAGGGAGGGCACAAACCATCCCTTCTCGCCACCAAAAGGCAAAATTGTTAAACTTGACATATTCCGGCTAAGACCAGATACTAAAGAACATGAACACCAATTCATCTAGTAACAAAGGGATGTCCTATGTTATTGTTACATCATGTGATATGAAATTGAATGCCACTGTGTTCTAATATTTCTATTTGGTCTATTTTTTTTATAGATGACCATTCAAGAGTTAAATTACAGATGATTGGTGACAAGCCATGCTCGGATTATATTAATGGGAATTATATAGATGTAAGTAAATGTTTTCAATTCAAATCATTCGCTTCAAGTAATGTAAGGAGCAATTTTCACACAATTCGTAACCTTGAAGTAATTGCCAAGTGTGAACTTGGGTTATTAAAAGCCTCAGATTATATTATACCTTCTAAATGTACCATATATACAGTGTATTTGAACATACCGAAAGGTCCACTAATCAAATTCAAGTAAGAAAGTATAATCCATACTCCAAGCAATGAGATACATGCCATCAAGACAGGATTCAATATTTCATAATTTTTTTTAAATTATAATCATTTCTGATGATGACATAATTTATGTTGAAATATTGAATCCTGTCACGATGGCATGTATCTCATTGCTTGGAGTATGCATTATACTTTCTTATATGAACATACCTTAAGGTTTCGTATGGCTTAGTAGAGTGTTTGCTGTCATGCTTCCCTTATAATAACAAGTTATTTGGTTCATTTCACCTTTCAACTAGTTTGTACTTACGTTATTAAAAGATGATTATTTTAAACCTGGTATTAGTATGGCCAATTAAATATATACGTTTTAAGCATCACCCACTGCATAAATTTCAGAGGGAGGTTTTTATTTTTTATTTATATTTTCTTATTGTAGTATATTTTTACACAGTAGTCAACATATATATACCATCGGATCACAGAATTTATTTTGACAACATTTTTTGTTAGGATTTCAAAAAAGTTTTCAGACATTCACGGAAGGGCAGTGACACTTTACAAGTACATTTTAGTATTTGGCCTAACTTCAACCAAAAACATTGAATGTGAACACACATTATGTGTGGCTTGATTTGGCAAAGTAGCAGAGCTCCCAAGTCTCCAGGATTGTCCTTGAGTTTTCAGAAATTTTGTATCATCTTTCGGACTCTTGGAATTATCCAATTTTCAGTCAATATTTAGTTTTCTCTAAGAAATTCTCCAGGTTTTGTAAAAGTTTCACAAATAGAGCATACATTTTACGTCAAAATATTGATTGAAAGTAAGCAACTATGAAGTTTAGTAATGTTTTTAGAAACAGTAATAGCACATTTTAGCAGTGACAAAACATGTTTTTATAACAGGCAAGGTGTTGGGCTTAAAAATAAGGGTATTTGTACAGTGGTAGGACAAACATGATTAAATCTCCAGGAATTCTGTTTTTACAACTCTGCAGTAGAGTGGTTGCTAGTTTGCTTGCCTGACATATCCAATGTGCTTGGTTCACCCATGGAGTTTGTCTATGGTTCACATCACCTTTCAACAAGTGTTAACTTGATAATGTCACTTCAGATCTGTTTGGCAATGTGACATTCTGAAACTGTATTGTAATGTTGCTTCATTAAATGTTTTTTTTTTCAGGGATACAATAAAAAAAATGCATTTATAGCGACACAAGGTGAGTCATCAAATAAGATATCATAATTAAATATCAAAAACATGTTTAACTTTAAGAATATACGTGATCAGATGCATGTATCATGCAACAATCATAGAATATGTTAATGTCAATCATTGAGGATAGAGTTTAAAATATCAGGGAAGTTGCAAATATATAATAATAATGATAATCATAATAATAATAGTAATAGTAATAGTAATAATAGTAATAGTAATAAAAAGGTTTTTATAGAGCGCTCTATACAATGAAGTCTCAGAGCGCTAGATAACTGTGCCATTATCACTCTCAAAAGATGGCACTTCAGATGTTTTTTGGAGGCATCAAGAGATGTGTATTTGCGAATGAAAGATGGAAGGTCATTTCAAAGAGCAGGGGCAGTAACAGTAAATGATCTTGATCCATATTTAGAATTTGATCTATTAAGATTAAGGAGATGTTCAGAAGATGACCTAGGTCATCTTCTGAACATATCTAGAAATGAGACTGAAAATATATGAGGGAGATTTCCCTTGCAAAGCCTTGAAAGTAAGAAGGAGGATCTTAAACTGAATATGTTTCTTGACTGGCAACCAATGGAGATCACGCAGAATAGGAGACACATGCTCTCACTTATTAAGTTTGACCATCAACATTGCAGCAGAGTTCTGCAGACATTGTAACTTAACAAGTAGATAATCAGGCAAACCGATAAGCAGGGAGTTGCAGTATATCTCTCATATGTTTTCTACCCACAACTAACAGTTTAAAATTGCAAACATTTGGTAAATAACTTATCTTTTAAAAATATTATATATTTTTAGTAGTATTGTAGTTATCATATGCAAATGATAAGAAAATAAATGTTAATATAAACAATAATTCCCTTATGAATACAACTTAGTTGCTCATATGGCTCAGATACTGCCATATTTGTAATAGATCAAAATCAGCCGGACTGAATAAATAAATATACTTTTAATTTGAAATATTAATATAACTGGACTTCCAGGCTAAAGCTCAATCCAGACTATCAAATTTATTTGACAAAAAAAATTTGATGATACCCATATATGGTGATGATACTTCTATGTATGGTCATGGTATGACATCATTATGACCATATGTAGATATGCCAAAGTTTTTTGTCAAAAAAATTTGATAGTATGGATTGAGGTTTATTATTTTAGTTAATAACTACAGTTTCACATCCGATCCTGGATGCATGAATGATGAATGACAACTTTCATAATATTTAAATATTTGACTTACGTACAGACTGTTTTAGGAAGGGTTTATTTCAGTGGAGCCATTCTACACCCATGGGTCACATCGTGTCAGTCAGTAACCATCCTCGGTACAATCGTCTGTTTCCACTGAGGACTATATCTCAGGTTGCTATGTTACTTGCAACAGCGCCATTCCACTCTCTAGTAGACAAGAGGAAGGTTTAGCTTAATTTTGCATCATTTAAAACTGTAACTGTTTTTTACTATCCTGCGTGAATTTTATATTTATATTGATAATTCAAGATTTTAAACCAGCCTGTTAGTGGCAATGAGATTCACTGTTGGTATGGATTAAAATAAATAAATAAAAATATTTTATTACTATTCAAACCATTTTAATTGTCGGAAATTTTCATTGTCTCATCGGAACCTATTCTGGCTATATTCACTTTAATATATCAGTTATAACCAAACAAAATGTTATTGATTAATTTTATTAAACTGTTGAGGTGGTCCCTGGTCACCGGTTGCCATATGAGTTTGACATAAACACTGTCTTGTCATTTACGGTTTCCTGCCTCTCGTTTAGTAAGCTATTGCCTGTCTATTGGTAGAATAACCACTGCCGTTGCCCTTCATATACAATAAAACTCATTCCCTGTTGAATATTTAACATATGGATAATTGAAATTAAGATCCTAAACCCGGTGATCTAACAACCTTATGACCTATGCCTTCCTCAAATTATCACATTATCTGCAAAACACTGATTGATATGGGAAGTCACTAGTAAGGATCTTTATGAATGTGAAAATTAGATAACAATATTGCAACATTAAAATGCTGTTATTTGGTTTTTAAAATGTAATTTTTTTACTCTACGCTCAATCAAGCAAAACCAACCTTCTGCAAAACCAAATCCAAGATTACTTGCTGACATTCATAGGGATTAATGAAAGGAAATTCTATTTCTAAATTCATATAATAAATGACAATATTGTTGAATTTTTTATAAAAATGACTACTTTTATATAGAAAATTAATATTTTCTCATTGAAACATTAAATATGTATCTTCTTTTATAAAAATGTCTTAAAATAGTTCACAATAGAATTGTCACCTTCAACCATTTCTGCCAAAAAAATAAAAAATAAATTGAAGTTGGAGGTTAATTTCTATATATGAGTAACATTTTTTTTTCTATTTTAGGTCCTTTAAAAACAACTGTTGAAGATTTTTGGAGAATGATTTGGGAACAAAACAGCTACACAATAATAATGATAACAAACCTCATGGAAAAAGGCAGGGTATGTAAAGACAAGAATTAGAATAAAAAATGTGCGATACTCTACAGATGAGAGGAAATTATAGTCTGTAAATGTTGTTATCATGAGTTTGTGTGATGTGCCTATGTCACATGTTATTTATTATTATAAAATGTGCATTGCAAATTACTGATATTAGACAGATTGTAGAAAAAATGTTTAGCAATGATTTTCAGAATGTGATTTTATCTCTTTTACACTTCCAAACAATTCCTGAGAGGATTCATTCATTTTATTCTTATCTTATTAATTATAGTACCCCGTCTCTGCCCACACTCTCATTGACATACAATTTCTATCTCAATTTTTAGCTCTATTTTTAATTGCTAAATTCTTTTTTTAGCAGTTAACAATAAAATTTTTTACTACAATTTTTTTTTCCAGTTAGTTTGTAGATTTTTTAACTTTAAACAAGTTCTTTTTACTTAATATTTTTTACAAGCTCTGTACAGTCACATTTTATTAATCTTATATAGGACTATTTTTTAATCCAAATGGACTCATAAATTTGCAACCTCATTGAGGTTCACATGAGTACCAATTTTATCAGCATTTTATCTTTATTTTCTTTCCATTTTAATGTATTTTAACTTCAATGATGGAATGAATAGAGATTCCAGAAAAAACTTTCTATATATACTGTATCAAACACTTCAGGGTGAATCTGTTGATTTCAGCAGAGTCAATTAACAAATGTTAATATTTTATAGAAGGATAATTACGAAAAATTACTATCTGATATTTTAAACTTCTTAATTAATACTTTAAAGCATACCCAAATCCCTTTTAAAATTACGCTTCAGATGAATACATTCCACTCCACTGGCTAGGGAGTGTCCTGCGACATTTCCACCCAGCAATGATTTCTGCTTATGTGGCAGAGCCAAGCCAAATGAGACATAAGTCAGAATATTGAAAATTTATTTTTTTTATGGATTATAAAACTACACATTACTATAATAACTTTAATGTGCAAAACAAAATCAGTTTCATTTTTAAATTTCCGCCTATTGTGGAAAACTAGCATTTGCGACTTATGTCTCATTTGTTTTGGCTCTGCCACATATTGATCTCACATCCCTTGTGTAGCAATTGTGCAATTGTGTTGGCAGTGTAAAGAGGGTTTGATCCTTGGTCTATAAATAGTTTTTTAAATGAATAGTTTATAGCATACAGTTGGTTAAAAAAATCCACTTCTAATTTATGATTTAAATGGTAACAATGACATAGATTGTGTCGCCCTAAGGGGTAGGCAGATGATGCAGTGTACATTGTTTGGGATTCAGACATGTAGTTACCTCACTCTGCCCCTCTCGGTTGACCGTACTCAGATACCCCATCTCATATCAAAAGTTATAAAACTTGTCCTGTAAATAAGCATCTATCTTGCCATTTTGCAGCCCAAAGCCTGGCGCACACTTGAGAAATTTTTCTCAGCATACTGCCTCACGGGGCACTTTGCTCAGCATTACGCTTTTGCCTCACATTGCGAGAAAAATGCTTACGAACATAGAACAACTTTGCACACGTGAGAGCTTTGAACAATCTGATTGGCGAAGGTAATGAAAAGTGCTTTAGTTCATTTCCGTTGATATGCACATGCGCAGTAACAGCAGCATAGTAAGCATTTTACTTAGCTTTGGTGCACACTTCAAGCAAAGTGTCTCGTAAACCAAAATTATCAAACACAATAGATATTTTGCTCACTGCCTCGCAAGACTATTTGCTTACTAAAAACTTGAACACTCTGTAAGGGAAGTGCCTTGTGAGGCAGTTTGCTGAGCAAAACTCCTCAATTGTGTGCCAGGCTTATGATTAGAAACTAAAATTGCATGCAGTGATAAGGGTCATAAGTTCATTATTTACGAAAGTTATCAATCAAACTTTCACTTTCTCGGCTTCATCTTTGTGGAATGAGATACTTAAGTCCGTTTGAAACTCCCCACACTTGATTCTTTCAAAACAAACTTGAAAATTTATTAGTTTCAATACATTTAATTACTCACTTCTATCATCCTTTTTCTCATTGTAATTGCTCTGGTTATACAATCTGCGCCTTTGATCATTAATTTCAGAATTGGCGCATTGCAAGTGTTTTATTATTATATGTTTTAAGTTTTACAGCCTTCAGCCCTGTTGTGTTGGGAAGTATCTGTAATTAATTTTAATTTTATTAAATCATTGTTAATCCTTGATTATAGAGGAAATGTGACAAATACTGGCCAATGGAGGGAAGTTCAGAACGTTATGGTGATTTTGAAGTAACCTGTGATTTAGAGGATGAGATGGCCAGCTTTACTGTCAGGAATTTTGTTCTCAAGAATACCAAGATGAAAAAGGTAGAAACATATAATGTAATGTACTTAGATAAATTTATATAGTGCCGAAACGTCCACTAATTAACTTCAAGTAAGATAGTATAATGCATGCTCCAAGCAATGAGATACACACCATTTTGATAGGATTCAATATTTTAACATAAATTATGTCATCATCATCTATACTTCAAGAAAGAAAGTATAGTACATACTCCAAGCAATGAGATACACACCATCATGACAGGATTCAATATTTCGACATAAATTATGTCATCATCAGGAATGATATTGAATCCTGTCACGATGGCGTGTATCTCATTGCTTGGAGTGTGCATTATACTTTCTTTTTTATATAGTGCCTTATACAAAAGAACAAGAAAGTGTTGTAGACTAGTTCTTTCACATTCATACGACTTTCGACTCCTCTTGGGTCATGAAGTGTAAGTACCAAAGTAATCAAAATTAATTAAAACTAAATTTCCAAAAATTTGACTTTAGACATATTTTGGTGATTATCCCAGTTTGGTCTCTCCTACAGTGCAGAACATTTTGTGGTGAGACCTCACATATCCTCTTTCGCTTGGGAAAATTCAGTTACGTATTGCATCATTAGCCTAAGGCCATTCTTACTACTTCCTACCTAAGCTTACATACTAGCCTCAATACTTATATAGGTCAAATTATGCATACATGCATATCTAGAGGCTAAACATACTGTAAGGAAAACTATGACTTCCAAAAATAATTAAAGGAAAGGCTAATGAGAGTGAATCTGTTTCAAATGCTCCATGAGGATGTGTTCAATTGAACTAATCTCACTTTATTAAATTCTAATCAATTGCTGGTTTCTCATTGGCTGATTTTACCATGAATCAAGGCCTGGTAATTTACATATTTAATAGTAAATTTACTTTTTAAAATGTTTGTATTTTATTGATAGATTCTAAGTCTGTAAATATTAGATACACTCTCTTTCAAATTGTTTTACTCACGTAGCTTGTTTGCTGCCAAGAGATATTATAATACATTTTTAAGCTGCATTGTATTTGTCAGTGATATTAATTCAATCTTACATGTACATTTTTCACTGAACATTTAAATTAAATTAAATCTTCAAGTAATTATGAATTGTATTTCGTTTCACTTTTAACTCTATTTCGAAAATAGTAAAATCTTTTGAAATTCTTTTATATCCATTTCTTTCACCTCAGCAATCTTCTTCTATCGCCTTACACGATTCTCTTCTTTTATCTGTTTATAAGATTCTCATCCTCTATCTCTTTTTGCATGATTAAATTAATTTACTATTTATATACTTTTTATACTATAGGGCAAGAATAATGAGCGTCCTATAATACAGTACCACTACACTGACTGGCCTGACCATGGGGTGCCTAACTACACCCTACCTGTATATACATTTATTAAGAAGTCAGTGAAAGCAAATCCAGTTGAGGCTGGACCAATGGTAGTACATTGCAGGTAAGTACTCTACATTCATATAACTGTAAGTTATACTAATCTACTAATCTCAAGTTTTTCTTTATTTTTGTATTTCTAAAAGTAAATAGCTTATATATTTCTTTATTATTATAGGCTATGTTGAGATTCATGGCTTAAGCAGAGCTTAGCGTAAGCAAGGAGTAAGCTAATCTGCGGCGTAACGACCAATGTGTTCGGACACAAGGCATAGCGCAAGTCATAAGCAATTTTAAAATTGCCGCCAGTGGGGTTTTCTATCTGTAATTATACTGATTTGAAATTGTGATTGGACAACGTGTAACACAAGGACAAAAGCATTCAGGTGTACGAGGTGTAGCTCCATAGCTTACGCTAAACCGGGGTTTGCAGGGAGTACAAGTTACGCTCCGGATTAGGGACTTACGCTAATCGCCTGATAGTTCAGACACAGATAATTGTACTCCGCGTACGTTACGCTCCGCTTCATCGTTGAGTCTGAACATAGCCATAAGCAATTACTACCATGCTGGTAAGATTTCTGTACTTAAAATTACCTTGTGGTATTTTATAAGACCGCTTAATTGTACTTGTTTATGATTTAATAACTTTTTTTTCTTAGTGCTGGTGTTGGACGAACAGGAACTTACATTACCATAGAATCCATGTTAAGGCAAATTAAAGCAAAAAAAACTGTAAATGTTTGTAGTTTTTTAAAGAAGATTCGAGGACAAAGAAATCATATGGTGCAAACTGAGGTAGGATGATAGTGTATTGACTTTAAGGGAATATCCGTTAGCTGTGACCTAACAAATAAGAAAGTATAATACACACTGCAAGCAACGAGATACACGCCATTGTGACAGGATTCAATATTTTCGACATAAATTATGTCATCATCAGGAATGATGACATAACTGATAAAATTAATTCACAAAATTCATCATTATGAATGATGACTGACAAAATTTCAAAACATTGGACAATTAGATAATGAAGGAAAACACTTTCCAATGTGGGTCTTAAATGAGAAAGGTCTACTACTCATATTACACAATGAGTACGAAAATTAAGGATATTGAAAGGATTATCAAAAAATCGCATTATAAAATGCCTGTTCTAATGTGAATTTGACTGATCTTTCCATTTATGTATAAGTTTAGAATGTAATTGCAGTTTTCAAGAACAACCTTTTCAAAATCTGTAATTTTCTGTTCTTTGACACTGTGTAATTTGAGTGGTAGACCCATTTTTAATTTTAGTACTCAATTTGCAATGTGTTTTGCGGTGTTTTCACTGTTGAAATTTGAAATTTTATCTGTCAGGTTACAACTAATTGTTCTATAAATGAATCCATAGAAATGTTAATTCTGGGGTTCCTCTTTGACTGGTATTCTCAAAAGTTAGTCCAGGCCTAACCATAGACCAGCACTGTAATGTAATCTAGTTCGATTTATATAGCGCCTTATACAGTAGAGTCTCAATGCGCTGTGGACCAGATGTTACACATTCATATGACTTTCTACGCCCCTAAGTGTCACGTCATGCCCTGCTGCCCGTTACAGGCGGTCGTTTATCTGTCCATGGCAGGGGATATATGGACCAGTACACCGGGGTAACCCCCTACTCGTCTCGAAAGATGTACTGGGTTCTTTATAGTGCACATAAGCCATATGTATACACTGGGACTACGGTTTATAGTCCTTATCCGAAAAGACTTGTTCCACCACCAAAACCATGGTGCGAGCGGGTATCGAAACCATGCTGTTGTTATTGGTATGGTTCACGGTTCCCCTGCATTAACCGCTCAGCCACACAACTCGCACTAGTTGATCCTGGACTTTCCTTAAACCTGGTTCCTCGCCAAACAAAATTTAGTATGCATTAGTCCAAGGTTTATATCTGGATAAGCATTAGACACCATTGAGAATACCATAGTCAGTTGAACCAGATTAAATCTGAATTTAGTCCTGATCTATAAGTTAGTCCACTTTTGAGAATACCAGCCTTTAAGTTTAATTATATTTGTCACTGTTATTGACCACCAAAGGATTTTGTCCATGCTAGCAGCAGGAATTGAGTCATAATCAAGTCTCAAAAATTCTTTTCATGACTGACTAAAAATATTGAAAATCAGCTCCTTTCATATATTTTAGGTGTTTAGCACATGTTTAGTCTTTCATTGACTTTTACATCTGTATCTTGTTTGTATATTGTTTACAGGGGCGGATTTAGGGGGCACAACCGGCATGCGTTCCCTATTACTGGCCAAAACGTAGTCGTTCCGCCCCCCCCACCCCCTTTATAGTAGGAACGCTGGGTCTATAATTGACTCAAAGAATAAAAATAGAAATACACATGGGCCATGCACAACATAAACAGGGTACAAAACAAACAGAAATAGAGATTTTTTTTTTCTGCTTGTCAGAGTCACCCTTCCTTCTGCTGAATTCTGAATCCACCCCTGGTATATGACAGCATTTGTAATAAAAATAAATAATTGTTGAATTTGACAGGAGCAATATTGTTTTATCCACGATGTGTTACGAGATGCTCTGAGGCTAGAGAATTCAGAAGTTCCCATTAAAGGAATACGTGAGCATATAGAGAAGATACGAACTCCAGTGGAAGGCACGAATCGCTCTATACTAGATCAGCATTTTGAGGTAACATTTGAGTAAACAGAGAAATGTAGGCACCATGTCAAAATTATTATACTACAGTAAAACTATTGTAGTGAAGTCTACTGCAGTTACTGCAGTAATCCAGTATCATTGTCAGAGCTCCCAAGTCGCCAGTATTAGTCTAGAATGTTCAGTCATTTTACATCATCTACCGGGCTCCAGGAAATATATTTTTTATATTTATCTCCACGATTTTTGATAAAGTAACAATGTAAAGAGAAAATATGTAGTATTTTTTATTTATTTGGACACTAAATGGTATTTTGAGTGTTTGTTTAATGTTAATGTAAATAGTTGTACCAAATATAATAGTAAATACATTTTCATTTGTAATAAAGCAATTTCAGTGATTAAGCTAGAAGAAATATTTTGTAGCAGTTTGACTAATTTAGCTTTAAATTGATTAGCCAAATTCAAGTTTAATGAGCCAAAACCTGTTAATATAATGTTGTATATAAAGTTTAGGTTAAAATTCATTAGTTATTTGGCTAATTTGGAATGTAAAATGTTAGCGAAATTCAACTTTGTCATAGGATTTGGCTAGTGGTAGCTTAAATCCTGAATTTGGTCATATAATTTCGCATTTAGATGCCCATATAGTACCCCAAAACAGTTACGAATGCTGGAAAAATTTTAAAAAAAAAAATGTTCAGGATTTCTGGTTTTCCAACTTGGGAGCTCTGCATTATATTATTATATTTTCTTTGGTGAATGGGTTGATGCACATCATCTCATCTCATTCCAGTAATACTCTTTCAGCTATTGATGTAATACTGTTGTAACTGAATTTACTTTAAATTGCAATTGCAGTATACATCAAGCAATTAAAAATATAATACACTACATCTATGTGGAACCAATATATAATAAATTGCAATCCAACTATTCTTCATTTTTAAATATAATGAATGTTTTCAAGGAACATGTTGTTACATCCTGTAGCAAAACTCACAAGGGATTTTGATCAAGAATTGTTCGAATACAATACTTCCAACAGGGTTTGAACCTCTGATCTCCTGCTGTCATGGCAAGCGTATTAATCATTAAACCACGGATGTTTCATGGTTAAACACTTCCTTATTAAACAGGTTCAGATTAAAGTCAGATACATCATATCATGCATTAATTCCCTAAAGAGGGTGTACAACAAATTAATCTGGTTTGTTGTTTCACATCTACATTGGGCAGGCCACCTACCAATAGGTTGTTTCTAAACTACAATATCAAATTTTCTTTGAAAAAAACTTTCATAAACTCATATATGGTAAGGACATGTCCATGTATGGTCATGATGTGATGTCAAAAGTTGATAGTCTGGACACAGCCTAGGGTAGGTGGACTTTCCATAGGTGTGGACACAGGCTTAGACTAATTTAAACCTACCACCGAATCTAGAAGACTCAGAATAACTTCAATATATATAACTTTGTTACTACCAACCTTATCACATATTATATACTGGATTGATTTATCCTTGTTCACTGATTGTTTAAAACGTGTGACATGACCAAATATACTCCAACCACCAAAATAATATTTACAGATCTGTAAATAGTAAAAGACTATTTATGGATTATGTCCCAATTTCAACACCAGATGGCGCTATCTCATGTAACCCGGCCCTGGTACCAGTTGCGACTGCAGTGTTCAGTGCTGCAGTGAACTCTGACTGGTACCATATACACGGGGTCGAAACCAATCAATGAACAAGAAAGTATGAATCCAGTAAATAAAACATTACCGAGATGAAAGGCTCTGGATTAAAACTATGTGTCCCTCAGTGACTGCAAAAGTACTATTCACTTCAGGGCTGCACCCCTCAGCAAATAGTACTTTTGCACTATAATTTTAACCAGAGCTTTTCATCTCGGTATATATTTGTATATTATTATTATTACTGATAGTTTTTTTCTTTCTGTATGCTAATGTTTGTTGTTTTCTTTAAGCTTCTGCATACACACAAGTTTAGAGATTATGATTTTGTCAAGGCTCACAAAGAAATTAATCAGAAGAAAAACAGAAGACCAGATATCTTGCCAGGTCAGTTAAAATGCAAAGTATAAAAACAAATCAAACGGCCCGGATGGGTTACTTCCTAGAGTACTCAATATCTGTGCATATCAGCTTTCATATATTTT
>JAOTQE010083333.1:0-15481 GCA_025631205.1 Nesometra sesokonis
TGACAGATATTCAAGGTGTTATGGCTAAATGTTACAAGAATTTATGACGTATCCGTTTTCGTTTTCGTATTTCGTAAATTTGCGAAACCTCACTAGTAACACCTGACGTGCGACCAGTTTCGAAAACCTAACATTTATATTTGCCTTCTTGCAATTTCATGCAAAATACATTATAATAACATATACTGTGAATGGTTAAAAGGTTACTGTTCTCATCACAGTTTAACCTACATTTTTGAGGCAATTAAAAATGTATGCATAAACGACTTTCTTGGGACTTCTGAAAGTCCTGTCTTCTATGAATGCAGCAATTGTTCTAAAAATGGTGGATTGGATTGCAATATTATTTTATAGATGATGACATAGAAAAAAAAATCTTATTTAATGATTGCATACATATGAATTTTAAGCCATAAAATTTGGCCATACATCATTCAGTAAATAGGGTAAAACAAGATGTAGTGCTACATACACTCAGTAGAGGTTATTTTTTAAAGTAATGGTCACATTAGTATTGATCAGATTAAAACAATGAATATTTTGTTTCACCTCAGAAGATGAGGTTACTATATGGGGCAAGGCATGAAAAAACCTCAAAGTTGTCGCACCGAAAGTTATTTAGAAATAAGCAAAATTTAAACAGGAAATATAAACAAATACAAAGGAAAGTTTTGTCTATTTTGTTCCATAACTTTGTCTAATTTGTATACAGTAATTGGTCCCTCATTTTAAAGCTTATAAGTGATATGGATGTAATTTAACTAAATTTTCAATACTGCGACAACTTGGTTTTTGCCATATCATACCTCATATTGATCGTTACAATATGCCTAACTACTACAGTAAGCTATATAATAACAACTGTAAAAAAGAATAAAGTATTTTAATTTTGTAAATTTATCTTTCATTGAATTACAACAGTAATTAACTGTACATTTTTTTTTGGTATCTGTAACAAATTAATTACAAAACTCCCTTTGTACCAAGCAAGGGAGCAAGATGCAAAGCGTGGCCGTTATCTTTGGTTCTAAGTTCTTTAACTGTCAAACCATTTCTAAGAGAGCATTCCACAATTACATACGCATTTTTGACCCAATTTTACCATCCACACAAACACACTTATTTGTATTTTCAGCTTGACTCCCCACCCATGTACATACTCACTTTTCTTGCTTTTCTCAAGCAGGACAATTTTTTCAGATAACCTGCGTACAATATGCATACATAAAAGCCATCCTGGTCCACCCCACCCCTGTATACATTTGTATGCATTTTAACACATCACACCACCCACTCGTCTGTGCGTATATAATTGTTGAATGCCACAATTTATATAGAGGAGAGTATTGATTATACTTCACCACTGTACTCTGGCCAATCCTCCACTGAATCTTAATAAATTGCCACTGTCTGAATTAAAAATTAACTATGACTATGCTTCACCACTATACAGTACACTGTTGATCTCTCCTATATGTTAATAATCTCTTTTATGAAATGGGGGTGACAGACTTCACCACCATACACTGGTTAACTCCCTATATGTTCATAGTCTCTTTTACGAAATGGGAGGTGTGGTATACCTAAAGTATTGGCAGGTATCCTCAACATACACTGGTTAAATTTCCTTATCTAGATTATTTTAATCAAAGAGGACATATGGATGTCATCATCATAAACTGGTCAAAACTCCTCAGAATCTCTTTATCCAGGAGAATGTGTAGCAGTCATTACCATACACGGGTGATGTGTCTTTTATGTTAAGAATCTTCTTTCAAGAAGATACCAATAGACGTCACCACTATACACTGCTGAACGTTCCTATATTTTCAGAATTTCCTTTTCAAAGATGTCTTTCAGAGGTTACCACCATAGATTTGTGAACTCTCCTATATATTAAAAATCTCTTTATCAAATGGGAAGTGTTGGAGATGTCATCAGCACATATTGGTGAAGACAGTATTCATAATATTTGTATCAAATGGAAAGTGTGGCAAAATTCACCACAATCCATTGCTGAAATACCTTATACAATTCTCAGTCTCTTATCAAACAGAATGTGTGACACCATACATTGATGAGGTTTACTCTTTGTTCAAAATATCCAAGGAATCACATTATCAAACAACATGTGTGGCAGGCTTCAGCAAAATACACTGGTGAGGTCTCCTATGGTCAGAATATCCTATGAAGGAATCACATTATCAAAGATGTGTGGCAGACATCACCACCATACACTGGCGAAGTATCCTATGGTCAGAATATCCTTATGAAGAAATCACATTATAAGAACATGTGTGGTATACTTCACCAACATACACTGGTGGAGTGTCCTATTGTCAGAATATCCTTATCAAGGAATCTCTTTATCAAAGAGGTTGTGTGGCAGACTTTACCAACATACACTGCTGAGGTATCCTATAGTCAGAATATCCTTGTCAAGGAATCACATTATTAGAGGATGTGCAACAGACTTCAGCAACCATACACTGGTGATGTCTCCTATGGCTAGAATATCCTCATGAAGTAATCACATTATCAAAGAACATGTGTGGCAGACTTCAGCAGAATACACTGGTGAAGTCTTCTATGGCCAGAATATCCTTATGGAGGAATTACATTATCAAAGAATATGTGTGGCAGACTTCACCAACAAAAACTGGTGAAGTCAAGTATGGTCAGAATATCCATATCAAGTAATCTCTTTATCAAAGAGGTTGTGTGGCAGATTTCACATTAATTAATTAAGTCTACTATATATTTAGAGTCTCTTTATTTTCCAGAGCTGTGGCTACAATCTTGTGAATTCTGTTGTGTTCAAATTATGTATAAACTATACAATATTGTGTTTACCATACTTCACCACCATGCTCTGGTGGCTCCAGACATGTGATTTGCATCTGCTATTTGTCTCCACATTATTCTACTAAGCCTCCATCTGTGCTGAACAGAACGTGCTCTTGAGGTTAATGCACATCTGTGGCGAATGCGGATGTAGTTGCTGTCCCGAGGCAATGCTATTACTTCTCTGTGTGCCACTTCCTAAAGGTAAAACAATAACATGTAGTGACTTAATGTCAAGGCAAACAAAAGTAATAAAATGCATTCATATAATGCCATTTTGATCGGCAATTGTAATAGGAGGAATATGGTAAACCTTTCCCTGCTGGACACATCCTGATACAGTATTTCCGAGTTTGTTACAAAATACAAATAGGTAATTTGTTAAAGAATCTAACACACTTTTCCCACTTTTTTACCCTCTGCACTGCTCATAAACATCTTCTTTTGGTTGTTCCATTAGGCACAAGCTTAAAAATCATGGTACAACACTCTGTTCCTGTCCAAGTACCTATTTTTGATCTATTTAACAGTGTTTAAGTTATGTTTTACTGAATTAACAATTTTTTTTACTTAGGCAATTTGTTCATTTGCACCAATGATAATTATTTGAGGCATGATGCGGCAAAACCACCATGTTGCAGGAAAATTGAAAATTGAGTTGCAGTATTATTAGAACCATATTGCATTTTTCGCAAGTTTTAAAATGAGGGGTTAATTATCAAAATCGGACATCTACAACTGAATTGATTGGACAAAATACATGCCAATTTCCATTGCATTTGTTTATATTTCTTGTTGTTTATTTGCTTAATGTCTAAATAACTTCCTGTGCGACAACTTGGTGGTTTTGCCATGCCTTGCCTCATTTATGCCTTTAAAAATTACGGCTTGTATTCTCAAAAGTTAGTTCAGGATTAGCCTTGGAACAGCACTGATTGAACCGGGAATATCTATAAACCTGTCTCCTTACCAAACAAAAATATGGAATTCTTTTGTTAAGGGCCGAAAGTTAATCATCTTTGAGAATACCACATTTAGTTAGTTCTGACAGACAATTTATGTGGGGGGCATTGAAATAGTTGCTGTACAACTGCCAATCCCAGGGGTGGGAAATTCAATTTTGTATGTTAGTTGAAACGGTCATCAATAAGAAACAGATGACTGACCAGAGAAATCACATAGAGGGAAAATATTTATTGACAAACTCCAGAGCCATAGATAAGAGTTGTAACAAATGGAAAAATTAGACGCCATTTTTGTGTTCATCAATTTTTGTGTTACATGTGTGTGTATATAAGATAAGAAATTATAATTTTAATGATAGTGCTAAAAGTCATGTATATGTTTTTAATGGTGTCATTAATTAGGATAAAATGGTTGTTCTCATTCTATCACTGTCAGTTGTTTTAATTTCTAAAAATAATTATTGTATTTAAAATTACTATAAGGAATTTATTAATTGATGTTAAAATATTATTATGGTTAACTTTGATTATTAAAAGTTAGAATTTCATTAATAATGATGTTTTGGTTTTTTTTTTATGTTTATGGCAACCATAGATATATTATTTACGGCTAGATGGTCTGTAGAATTGCAATCCCATGTAGACACCTACTATTTTGATTTCGTCAGCCTTCACAAACATGTAAGCTAAATATTAACCGTTTTGCATTTATTGTATTTTTAACATTATTTTGTCATTTAAATTTCTTAAATATGCCACATTTATTGTATGTTGTCAATGTCTTTATATTTAGATTAAATTTACTTCCATTTATTGATAAATTTGAAACTTTTATGTAATATTGGGGGCGCAATTTCGACATAGCAACAGCATTTAGAACGTAACACGATTTGATTGGTTGGATTCTGGAATAGCAGGCACTTACATGAAACTGTACATTGGGGCTATGCATTTTGAGGAAGTTCACCATCTAGCTGTAAATAATATATCTATGATTGCAACTATCATCAATAATACAATTTCCCACCAAATTATATAAAGGGAAGCATTTATTATTAAAAAAGTGTGAACGGAATATCCCTTGTATTTATAGTTAATTGAATAGACGGTGTTTGCAGTGACACTCCAAGGCTTCCCAGGAGTGTTTTGTGTGAAAGGTGAAAGGGTTACAGTAGACAGTAGACCCTCGATTTTACATACTAGGGGCCAGAAGGGTTATGTAAATCCGGGGGTTTGTAAAACTGAGTTTTGGTATTTTTTGTAAGTTTATTACTTATTTCTTCATTTATTTAGTACTACCATTTTTTAGGCCTAGAGGATTTTAAATATAACAAAAATCCATAAATACTGGATAATTTGAACCAAGAAAGTTTTATTAGTAATAATAATAAAACCTCCTTGTTTGAACCAATTTTAAGCACCATATCTAGTTAAAATATATGTTTAAAGCTTAATATTAAATTACTATTTTCAGGTAAATTTAGGGTTATGTAAAATTGAGGGTTCATAAAATTGAGGTATGTAAAATCTAGTTTCCACTGTAATTTGAAACTGTTAGTAATAACTCTAGTAACACCGGGAACCACTGGAGAACCATCAGAGACCATCTGAAAAAATTTTTCCCAGGTAAAATTGCTTAGGAATAATAAACTAGAGATAAACTTACCTAAGTTGACTTTCCTAAAGGCCACCGAACACGTATGCCAACGGTGCGCGCCAACAGTCACCCGTGCCGCTGCTGCAAGCTAATAGCTTACGTGTGTGGTGAATTTATGTGCGCCGAAGGCTCAGCGCAAGGTTTTTGACATGTTTGATATTTGATAGCTACTTATGCCGATGGCGCACCATGTTCGGGGGTCGTAAGCTTTACCCCTAAACCATTCATAGGGAAACAGGTCTGCGTTGCTATGTGTCCGCACGCATTCATACTTTATTTGTACATAAATGTAATGTTGTAAATTAACGTAATAAACTTAGCAGCGTGGATCTGTTGCTATATAAACAGCTTTATAAAGGGTAAAGTTTACAACCCCCACACAAGTAAGCCAACGGCATGAGTAGCTATTAAATATCAAACATGTTAAAAACCTTCTGCACAGAATCTCACTGCACACGTAAGCACGTCACAGTGGCACGAGTGACTGTTGGCGCGTGACATATGCGATGGCCTTACGTTTCTAAGTCTAACTTTTTTCAATGTCACTTTGGATTTGACTTAGGCAAGTTTATCTGTATACATTTTATAGCTTAAGTTATTTGAAAAATTGTTGGAAATTCTAGATGCTGGATTGTATGGAAATTGGATGTGTGTTTCAATTGCAATTTTCTCAACTTGATCCAGCACACCAATTGAAGGGTGAATAACCCAACTTGATATTTTGAGTTTTTGAAATGTACATTTTTAAAAATTTTTTAGGTCTCTCGTGGTCTCCAGTGGTTTTTAGTATGACCCTTTTTAAGTCTATACAGCATACTTGTAATTCTGGTGGTAAAATGTCATTTTTCCTGAGTACATTCATGCACCGTCTCTCTTGACCTAACTCTTTAACAAGCCGTCTACGTTTAACATCTCGCAACATTCGCCAATCTACGTAGCGTGTTCGGACTGATGACACTTGACTCGTTTGCACAGACAACAGTGGCTGCTTAATCACATCACCAACCTATATTTATAACAGAAAAAAATCAGATCACATACACAGTAATAATGAGATCACATTTAGTAATTTTGCCTCTTCTCAGTTTGCTTACATAAAATGATATGTGATATTTTATGTTGCCAATGTCTTTATATTTGGATTAAAGTTACTTTCGTTTATTGGTAAATTTGAAACTTCTATGAAAGATTGCGCATTCGCAATTTCGACATAGCGACAGAGTTAGAATGTACCATGATTTGATTGGTTGGATTCCAGAATAGTAGGCACTTACATGGAATTGAAATTTGGGGCTGTGTGTTCTGTGGAAGTTCACCATCTACCCGTATATAATAGATTTGTTTTTCACAGTTGACTATCAGTATGAAGAATTACAAAGTTATAAAAAGATAGATGGAATACTCAAAAAGCTACAAGAGTTGCTGATGTTTTATGTGAATATCTGTAAAAGAAGGTAAATTTTAAGTTTTGAATACATAACCAAAGCCTAGTCTAGAGGCAGAGCAGACTGTAATTTACCTGCATGCAAGTAAATTAATTGAATAACAATTACAGTATAACATTGAATGCGTACTTTCGGGGATACGGAACAATGTACTCTCTGTAGCAGAATACTGAATGTGCCTTTGACTTGTTCAATCTATTGTCACAGCTCACACAATATTTTTCAGTATCCCGCTCAAAGGCATTATTTTAAATAGTATATAATTATTTTTAGTGTTGTTGGGGCAGATAGAAATTTTATTAGCTTATCACTCTCTCACGCCTCAGATAAATTTGATGCAGCAAAATAGCAAAATGTTTACATTTTAAGTTAAAACCCAGTATAGGGGCATTCCACAGTATTTGGTCCGTGAAGAGTAAATTTTTAATCTTCATTTTTAATACAAATTTTGGTATATTCATAAACTAGAGAGGTCAAATTTTAATGTCCAAATTTTGTTTTTAATTTTTGAGTTATTTGATAATAAATATGAAAAATTAATATTTTGTGTTGGGGATGGGACATTTTAAAACTCCAAATATTTCTTCTATTATACATCCATTTACAATTTTTTGTTAAGATAGTTACTTTGTGTCCACCTTGTATATAATCATATTTGATTGACAATTTTGCTTTTATTAATTTCATAAATTGATGTAATATTTTATAATTGTCCCGTCCGGGACATTTGAGTTGAATTTTTTAGATTTAAAACGCAGTGGCTATTGTTACACCAGTCGTAATCACAATCCTGTAGGCTATTCTTACACCACTCTAAAACGCATGCGCAGTAGGTTTTTTTGGACAATGGCGAATTCACAAAACAATCGTGAACATGTAGCAGACCTAAGCTCACGCGGTAGAATCGCAAATGGTCAGTTTCGGCGGTTTTGGGCGTCGCAATCCATAACCAAATTGGGTTGGGGAAAATACTAAAAGGCATCTAAATCAGTGTTGGCATGACTTGAAATTTCTCAATTTTTAAAAATGTGTCGGCCATTTCGCGCGCCATACCATTGTTCCACAGGTCGGGTGATCGGTAGCAAGCTGACGTGTGAATATCCACAAACAGCAGCTTGAGGCTCGCTGCAAACTAATGAGAGTCAAAATAATGGCCAAATTTACATAACTACGGTAGTGTAAATGATACCTTTATAGTGTAAACTGTTTTCACATTTCATCCTTGTTATGGATGGCCACGCCAGAAACTTACCATTTGCGATTGCACTGCGTGAGCCTAGTAGCTAGCCTACACGGTCAGGATTGTTTTGTGAATTTGCCAATGTCCAAAATAAAACTAAGTGCGCATGAATTTTAGAGTGATGTAAGAATAGCCTACAGGATTGAGATTACGACTGGTGTAACAATAGCCACTGCGTAATTAAAATGCTTTTAGACTGGTGCTAAAACAAAAGTAGATAATGGTGTTAACTGTGTACAATATTCATACATAAAAGCCACATTGAACCACCCCACCCTTGTATGCATTTAACACCCTCACCCCACATATATAAAAGAAAAAAAACTATAGGAAATATAAAATTAAGTTATCAAAAATTCTGCAACAAATTTTATAAAATTTTCTGCTTGGGAAAACAGAATTTTTTTGTTTAGTCCTAATGAGAAGCATACATTTCCAGACTCAGTCTGCATACAAATGTAGGTTACATCCTTTATAGAAGTAATACGTAAATGAATATTGAATTGAAATGACTTCTACAGACACTTGGTTGTCAATTAAATGCAATCTGTCACAGTTAATTCACCCGTCATCATTCAACAATCATTTTAAATAGTCGTATGAGTCCTTTCTTCAATTTTTACTACCACTATATTAATTGTACAATTTTGTGGGAGCAGTTGGCGCCATGATTGTGGTTCAGACTTCCAATCACGAGGTCAGCAGTTTCAGGCTCACACTGTTGGTTGTTTGTTTTCTTTGGCAAGACACTTTATCCATTTTGCATCTCTCCACCCAGGAGTTTAAGTGGGTACCTAGGAGATAAAAATATATGACTATTACAATATTGTGGAATTGGCCTCAGTGCCGATCGTGTAGGGATCATCTTTTGTCTTGTGATTGCTGAATATTTTTCCTTTTATAGACAAATTGTTATTAATTGATATATTTTACCTTCCGAAAGTGGGGGGTGGGGGAGGGGGAGGTTGCAGAGCCGATCTGGCCACCATTTAAATCCAGTCTTGATAAAAGCTAATTATTTTTATTATCAATTTTTATTATTAATTAGAATAGTTGCGAGAACAGGTACTTCAAAAATGCTTAGCACTGAGGGACACTTATTCAAATTGAGCACTAATCAAATCAAACAAGTCACTAATGAAAACCAATGTCTAGAAGGAGTGAAGCATTACTGAAAAATAATGTAAATTAAGAAATTACACAACTTGAGACTGATTGAAAATGCTATATGAGCAGTATTTTTGATGAATAACTTTGCATAGGTCAGACTATGTAGGTCAATGAATGCTTGTTGAATCTGTACTTTACAATTTATTCATCATTACATGTATATTCCCATTAAAGAATTTTATAAATTTTACCCTACATTTTTAAAGGAATGTTGGGTAATTTTGAATTAACCACCTCACTGACTTATCACATTAAAGGTTTATAAAGGATAAGAATATACTGTAAAACTAATCCCAATTATTTATTTTGAAATAATTTGACAAAATTTTCTAATGGGATGTACATTTAATGATAGTTTCACATAAATTAATATTGAATTGAAATGACTTCATCATATACTGGATTGTCAATGAATGAAAACTTTTCACAATTTAAATTCATCCCGTAACATCATCATTTAGTACTCATCATTTTATAGAGTCATATCCTCTCATTGAATTTAATATATAGACTACTACTTTATTAAGTAACAGTTCAGGGGCAGATTCAGGGGGGCTAGGTAGAGGGTGATCGATGCCAAATTGACAAGCCCAGGTATGAGGTTTTAACAGAAAAATGAAAACATTTGACGTGGATGCACAGCCCGCCTAGGGCCCGGAAAAAAATTTTCTCTACAGATGCTCTCTGATGCACTTTTAGCGCCTCAAAATTGTAAGAATGATATATTTTTTCAAAAGGGTAGAGGGGGGCCTGGGTTCAATGGGCCCCCTCCTTGGATCCGCGCTTTCAGTTAACATACTTGCGAGAATGAATCCCAGGTGCTTACAAATTGCATGGGCACTTGTTCTACCTAGGTGCATATTCAAGTAGAAAAATTATGATTTTGTTTTTCTGATTTTTCTTGACTTCGCTCAAAAAAACCCAAACGCCTAAATACAAACTTTCGTCGGATCCTGGATCCGCCCCTGTAGGAGATCTCATACAGACTACAGATCTATGTTTAATTGGAAATATAAGATTACACTGTAAACAGCACAATTCATCAATCACCAATCACAATCCATATATCTCAATCAACTACAGTTTTTTATTAGTCAAACATTAATCAATTAATCAATTAATCAATAACATTAATCAACATTAACATTAACATTAATCAATTAATCAATAACATTCAATCAATTAATCTGTCGAACTCACAATTAGGTATTTATTCATGAATCTGTACAGTATTATATTATCTTTTAAAAAAAAACTTATTTGCAAGACAAACTTAAAAAAAAATACATTTATAATTGTGCAATTATGAAAACAGGCAATTATGAGAACTAATGCCATTGAGACAGAAATAGTGACTGACCAACAACGCTACAGAATAATATTTGATGACAGTGGCGGATCCAGGATCCACCGAAAGGGGGGTCACACTTTTCCACTCCGGGTGGGCGTGGTTGGCAATTTTTCTGACGAACAAAAAAAAAAAAAGCAGGAAAGGTCAACTCCTTAATTGACCTAGTACCCTATTTTGGGTTTTTATGGTAGATTTTGGGCCTCGCGCCTGGCTCATTTAATATCACGCTGGGTAAATTTAACGGAATTGTATGAATTAAAGTTATAGTGAAGTGCGCCACCGTTAATCCTTATACTTCCTAAGCCACAAGAATTTAATTTATAAATTTAATTACTACAAGTAAATCAAATTTTATTATTTGAAATTTATTAGGGGGTCACACAGACCTTGTGGCCCTCAAAATTTCACCAAGGGGGGTCACGTGACCCCCAGGATCCCCCTTGGATCCGCCACTGGATGAATAGATTTGTTTAGAAGATAGCAGAATGCTTGTTCAAAATTGAATGCCCGCAAATTGAAATTAGGAGTGTCTTATAAAACATTTTAAATTTAGCACCATACTTAACTGATGGATCTGACAGGTGCATATAATCAAATGTTTTCTTCTTTTAACTAATTTATTCAATTTTATATAATTATTGTACTATTACAAATAAGTATCATTATTGAGTTCAATATATACAATTCTCATTGAAAAGGTACATTATTATTAAATTTATAATTTAAAATTTAAATATCTCATATTTGAATTTATGATTATTACAGTATTATTGTCAATAAATAGTTAAAATTAAGTATTAAAAATAATTTGAATGTCTAATCAATTTGTTTATTTATATTTTCATCATAATTAATATTTTCGACTGATCACGAGTTGATTTTTACAATTTGTGACCTGTCTTTTAAGCCTGTTCAATAAAATAGGGTTTTTTTTTATAATTGATGAAAACCAAGTGTTTTTAGTCATAAGATAGTCAATTATGGTTAAGAATTTCAATTGCCCAACTCTGATTTTGATTTTGGTTCAGTAAGGCTTTGGCAAGTGACACATGAAGTTATAATAACTAATAATTATAACTCCATGGGCAAAAAGATATTTTGTAAGTTCTTATTACCAATAATTATTATTATTAAATACAATATGTGTCTAATATTTGAAATTAAAATATTTCAAATTTCTATGATCATTACTATTACTGACTGCCTAATTTCTTCAATAAATATTTGAAATTAATTCATTAAAAACTTGTCAAATGTCAGATAAATCAGTGTGTTTATGTATTAAAATGTTTAGAAATTAAGTCCATTCAATTAATATTGTAGTGATTGATGAAAAAAAAAGTGTTTTTCATTAGATGGCCAATTATAATTAAGTAGTATAGACTACTGGCTGCTGTTCCGATAGATGTCCATCTAAATGAATATAGAATAGCTAAGAGTTTTGACCGATTGCTAACAAGACTTCCTTATTAGGGATATTCAAATTTCCCGTTGAAAGGAAGGGAGTGAATGGCTAAGGAAACGGTAAGAAACAACTCACGGAAGACGCTCTGATAGCAAAACTACTGCTCTATCTAGATAACTAACTTAGCATCAGATTAGATGCAAGTATATGTCATTCCACTTGAGCTAAGCGCGTACTTACAAGCTGTTCGGGTTGACTACCAAAGCTAGAATCATCTTGAGACTTGGCGTATTTGTATGTTTGTGAGATTGCACTGCTCGGGCTTCCGTACCTGGAAGCAAGTGTCGCGTACTACATCTGATGGCGAAGAAATCATAACATTAGCCGCCCATCGCTGAAATGAAACTTGATTATAATTGGAATTTAATCCCTTGATGAATAAGCATATTTACTTGTGATTTGCAATATGATACTTTAATATAATCATATTTACAATTGTAATCTTTATTTATGTTTTGCTTATATGATTTTTTTTACTTCAATGATTAATATTTTATAAGTTTTATCATTGAAGCATTTTCCAAAGATTCAGTAGATACAGTCCTATGCTACAGTAAATTACAGTAATTTATTATGTCTAATAAAAACGTGAATACCATTGACCCTGAAGGTTATCTAGCATTAAACCTTTGATGCAAAATTTGGTGGATTGATTGATTGATTGATTGATTGATTGATTGATTGATTAATCAATCGTCTGACTGATTAATAGATTGATATGTTATTTAAATGATGTTGATTGATTGATTAATTGATGTATTATTTAAATGATTGATTGCTTGCTTGCTTGATTGATTGATTGATTGATTGATTGATTGATTGGAGAATGATGAATTAACTAATTGATAAACTGATTGAATAATTTATTGATTTCATTGATAAAGCAATGGATTGTTTGATTGATTGTTCAATGAATTGATTGATGTATTTACTGATTGATTGATTGATTGATTGATTGATTGATTGATTGATTGATTGACTAAGGAGTGGATTTTATTATTGACTGATTGATGAATTTAATAATTGAAAGATAGATAAAATGATCAATGAACTGATTGATTGATTTATTGATTGATTTAGTAATAGATTGATTAATTGATGAATTTATTTTTGACTTGGTTGATGAAATTAATGATGGATGGGTGTATAATAGAGTCATCGATTGATGAATTTAATGATTAATTGATTGATCGATTGATTTTGGTTGGTGAATTTATTTTTTTATTTTTTTTATTTTATGATTGAAATTGGTGGATGAACTGCTTGATAGAATGATGGAGTTACAGTAAAGATTGATTGATTGATTAATTGATCGATTGCTTGATTGATTGATTGTTTGATTGATTGTTGAATTTAATGATTGAAGTGGGTGGATGAACTGCTTGATAGAATGAAGTTACAATAATGATTGATTGATCGATTAATTTAATTGATTGATTGATTTGATTGATTGATTAATTGATCGATTAATTTAATTGATTGATTGTTGAATTTAATGATTGAAGTGGGTGGATAAACTGCTTGATAGAATGATGGAGTTAAAATAATGATTGATTGATTTATTTATTTATTTGATTGATTGATCAGTTAAATTATTAATTGGTTGATGAATTGAAGGGAGGGTGGATGAATTGCTTGATAGATTGGAGTTACCGATTGATGAATTTAATGATTGATTGATGAATTTAATGATTGATTGATTGATTGATTGATTAATTAGATTAATCGGTTATGATTGATGAAATTATTGATTTGAATATTTTGCAATTGTGGATTTAGTGATTTATTTGTTGATTAATTGATTAATTAAATAATTGAATAATTTATTTAATGATTGATTGATTGATAATGAATTGATTATTTGTGATGGTTGGCATGTATAATAGATTGACTGACTGATAAATTGATTAATTTAATGATTTATTTAAAGATTGATTGAAACATTTATTGAGGAAATAATTGATTGAGTTAATGATATGTTGATTGATTGATTGAAGGAATAAATGATTGATATTAATTGATTGATCAATGGAAACACTTGATTGAAATGATTGTTTGATAAATTTAATGATTTAAAGATTGATTGATCGATCGATTGATTGAAACGTTGATTGAGGAAGTGATTGATGGATTGAAGTGATTGTTTGATGCATTTAATTATTTCAAGATTGATCGATCGAAGCGTTGATTATGAGTCAAGGGCGGATTTTTTTTTTGGGCCCCACCCCCTATTATCAGCATCGTGTTTGCGCCTCACCCCTCCCCCTACAGGAGTGCCGGGTGGGAAATTGACCCGAATAATATAAATTTGGGCATAAATTTGAGGCATATAGGGTAACCAGATAAAAAAAAACAAATGTAAATTAAAATGCATCAAATATAAATTTTAAGACGAAAAGCATCCACGTGAGCTTACAGTGGCGTAAGGGGAGGGTAACAGGATTAAGCCCCCCGCCCCCCACCAAAAAGGTGTTCATGACACTAATTAAAAAAAAAACATGCACAAAATCAGACCAGTTTTTTTTTTTTTCCTTGTCAACGCCAAAATCGGGATTCAAGCTTCAAGCCCATCCCCCTCCCCCAAATCACAATCTTGGATCTAATCCTCCCCTGGCTTACGAGAGAACAAACGGGTCTTTAGGTGTCCGCGGAGGTTCAACTGTACAACGATTTTTGTAATGTGTCACCTTTGTTCTATATACTGTGACCCCGTGAAACGTGTCGTGTGCAAAGCTCGGGGATTCCTGAAGATGGCGAGTAGTGAAGAAATTTGACTTCATTCAACTTCATTAAACATTGCTTTTAAAATCGTATTGTCAAACAGGGTAACGTTGTAAGCTTTTTTATATTCATTAAGTTGTATCCTGTAGAGTTGAGAGACTTAATCGTGTGTTGAACGCTGCGAATGTAGGCGAAATCGATGTATATTGACTCGTCATTTTGGCCTAGCGCGAGCCACCCCGTTTTAGCCAGTCTTCACCGGGATCATGAAGACGCTAAATTAAGGCTACACTGTTCATGAATGTTTTGTCTAATCTGGCATTCCCCGTTTCATAGAGCGAGACTTGCTAAAACTTAAAAGTTCATGCTGAAATTGGTGTGTGGCCTACTTAACTTCATAAATAGACGGGAATTTGAATAGGATGTTATGAATTAGGCCTATCTAGGCTGGCCAAAGCTATTCACCCGTCCGCCGTGTAATCAATTGCAAAACGATTATTCACCCGTCCGCCGTGTGATCACTGCAAAACGGCTATCCACCCGTCCGCCGGGTGGATATGATAAAAACCACTATTCACCCGGCCGACGGGTGAAAAAATTAGATTTTTTTTCAGTTCTAGTAA
>JAOTQE010083344.1:0-15477 GCA_025631205.1 Nesometra sesokonis
TACCGAAAAATATTTTACTTGATGTGGCAAAATATTGTACAAGAATTGAATTGATTAATAATTATAATATTGAATGCCTATTTTCAGGGGATACCGAAAAATATCGTACTCGCTGTGGCAAAATATTGAACTTGTCTTCAACTCGTTCAGTATTTTTCCACAGCTCATACAATATTTTTTTCGATATACCGGTACCTTCACATAGGGGAGTACTAGCCAAGATTTGTACTCTCGAAAGCAGTAGGCCCTCGTCTTACCGCATTCTACTTCATTGGGGGAAATTTAGGATAAAATTGCTTACTTTTAGTGCCAATTCAATACGTATTTTTTTGCTTTCTTTTTTGGTGGATTTCACAGTTTCCCTGTGTACATTTTTATTTTGCTATTAAATTTCAAAAAGTGGTAGGATTTCCATGCAAAAGCGGTAGGCGGTAGGAAGGTCAAAAAAGCAGTAGCCTACCGCCAAAATCGGTAGGGTTGGCAGGTATGCCTTCAAAGGCATTTCATAGTATATAAATGTGTAACTTATAAATATTAAATAAAGACTACTGTCCTATTGCATCATTATTATGTGTAATTTATTACTACAAAATAACAAATAGCAATTTTAAAAGTTAATCATTGTTAAGTATATTCTAAAAATATAACCATATTGTTATGTAAAATATTGTTGATTCATTTGACTCCATTCAACACCACTTCAACCCTCATTATTTGCCTAAGGCTTAAAAAATATTACGCTTGGGCATGTATGGGTATGATGTAAAATATGTTAGTTATTTAGAACACATTGCAATTTTGTTTGGGTGTTCTCAACTATAGTGTTTAAAACATTCCATGCAAAAGTGTGCTCGAGGCCCAACCCTCACCAGGGGCGGATGCAGACTTTTTGACAAGAAGGAGCCGGAAGGGGGCCGCTTGAGAGTAAAAGTTTTAGGGGTCCAGGGCATGATCCCCCGGAAAATTTTGGTATTTAGATGTCCGGAAATGGCCTCAGGGGCGTATTAAGGGATCAATTCTTCCTTAATATTTTTATTTTATAGCCAATTTTAATATTTATGTCTTTTACTTTCCAAAAAGGGGGAGGCCGGGGCCGATCCGGCACCCCGTTAAATCCGCCCCTGCTTACCTCCCACCAACCCCAAGGTTCTATGACTTTGATATAAAAATGCCAGGTATAGTATTGAGATTGTTTTTTCTTTTTTTTATTGGATGGAATGGGGTATTTTTAAAATTATGTACTTAGTGAAAGCCACCAGAATTCAATCTTTGTTATTAAAAACAAATATTTGTTTTTCTGCAAAAATTGTAATTGAAAAATGAAGTTACAATATTGCATTACTGACTTGATTTCCTTTATAGGGTTCAATAATACTAAATTGTTTAATTTCTTGGCAGAGGTTTAGGGACAAACAGTGGGGTCATTAAACTGTAACAGAAACCATTACAATACAGTGGTTTCCTGTAAACAACACGCGTATGGAATAATAGTGGTTATACTCTGTATAATAGACAATTGAGTGCCTTTATATGATAAAAGAAATTCAGCGATAAAATAATCGGATATTCAAAGTATAATAATAATGTTTAAGGAGGTTGGGTTTATGAGGACTTGACTACATCAATGATTTATTGATGGCCTGGTAGTCTAACAATGTCATGTTTATCAGTTTGTCTTTTTAATGATTCATGTGTTTGCATTTTAATGACTAGCCTGAAATTAGTTTGTCTTTGCACTGCTGTAATATTTATTAGGCCAAACAAAATTAAACACCCTTGTTGAATTCTCAGCCCCCTGATTTTAAGTTTTAAAATGCCCAAAAACACCAAGATAGATGTGTGTTTATTAGTTTGGGTCAGTGGCGGCGCCAGGAATTCCCCAACATCGGGGCATTACCCCCAACATGGAGGGCAACCAAGACAGGTAGGGCAATGTTGAGGTGGGCATGTTCCTGGTTTTCAGTTTGATAAGCAAAAATAAGGGTGGGGCTTAACAAGCTTGTCCTAAAAAGGTTTATTTCGCTGCTACATTATTTATTAAGCTAAACAAAAAATGAAAAATTAAACATCAACACCCCTGTCAACACGACAGATACAGCAAGGTTGAGGTTGGCGTGTTCCTGGTTTTCAGTATAATAAGCAAAAGGGGGGGGGGGGCTTAACAAGCTTGTCCTAAAAATGCTCATTTAACAGTTGCAGTTGGACTAATGGATGGAATGTAACTAAAAGAGACTGAGTAGGAAAAATATAAGCAGGTTTACATCAGGGTTTGAGACCCCCCACCAAACTCACAACCCTGGATCTGCCTCTGCACACCTCTTAACAAAATCAGAAAAAAAAACCATCATAGCCAAGGCCATATACTTTCTCTCCATCTTTCCTCAATTCTGGGATGACTTGGCGGTGGTAGGGTCTAACATCCTGATCTGTTACTTTCACAACCGCTGTTAGTAAATTGTTTCTACTACATGATGCATATCCCTCACTTAATGAAATCTTTCCTCAGTTAAATGTACTGTCGGTAACTCCCTGTTAACCACATTCAGGAAACATGGTAAATTTCGTACAATTACTGTGCTTTCTTTATTCATTAATTATTACGCTTATTTACAATTTTATCTGTAATACATTGAACTTGATACTTAACAGTTGAATGAAGAATATGTAATTGTATTAGTGTTTTTAAGTTTCTTTGTTTGTATTAAATGCGTAAGTGTACTGTACTTTGTTTTCAACTAAAAATGACCAAAAACATGATTTTGCATATTTTAAAGAAATTATATATTACCATCATGGCACTAAAAATTGGGACATTAAAAATATCATTGTGGCTAGAGGTCTGGTAGTGGATGCTATCTCTGCAATAATAAAGTTGAGGTTAGGGTTGGCTTGTCTAGGGACGCAAACAATTGCGGAGATAGCCACAACTACACAAAGTAAAAATATTTTCCATAAATTTCAACATGCTAAAAATGAGCTGAAAAACATCTGGAAGCCTTGATAATTTTTGTTATTTTCTGTGTAGGAATATTATTAAACAATTTTAATTTCTATTCTCAATTTCTTAACTTGGATGTTGCTTTAATTTGAACAAGTTAATTTCAAACTTATGGTAATGATTTTTGGTCATTTTGAAGTGACAATAGGTCTACATCTTTATTGATGGTAAAAAAGAAATGATGAATTTAATTGTGGACACTGTACAAAGTACAGTATTATGAATTATTATTCATTTGTGCTGTTTTAACTGGTTCAATATTATATGCCACCTAGATAGATTCCTGCAATTTGATTGGTCGATCGTTATCGATCATTTGGCCCATTTCATGGTGACATCATGAATCGTGCAATTTTGGATCCATTTACCGTGCAATTTTGGATCCATATGTTTTGCTCCATTGCACACTCACCGAGACGTGAAAACGCTAGCACATTGTAACGTGCATGATATGCGACAATGACCACGCCGCGCTCATCTGCACTGTATTAATTTTGTACTGCGCTAGCGCTATCACGTTCCTTCTCAGTTGTTTCTAAATTCATAAAATGTCAAATGACGAGGATCTATTTTACATGTAGGAGGTGTCATATAAAACAAATAATGAATGTTTTTTTCATTCGTGCGATGAACAGAATATTTCATGAGGTGAAAGATGAAATGATCCATTCAATGAGGCATTTATTTGTATAATATTGAACCATGTGTGAGTAATATTCAATTCCTCAAGGCTACCCGATTTTGCCAAGCGATGATTGTTTATTTGAGAAATCAAAACCAGATAGCTACGACAGGACAACATTGTGAGCTGCATACTGCGAATGCACAACTAGGCCTAGAAGCACCCTCTAAATTCAGCGTTTCGCACAATTTTTGTGTTGATTATGCAAAATTACTAAGGAATAAAGATAGCCGTAATACTCATAAAGATACAATTATTGTTAATATTTCCAGGTACCAAGTGCCCAGTCTGATTTTGAAAAAAAACCAAAAATTTGAGGTTTTTCAGGGATTTTCATGAAAAACTGTAATCTTTTTGGACTACTTTGCCTCATTTTGGGGTTTCTCAAGTATGTGGGTCCATTATTATTTTCATTTTAATGTATTCTTCTCGTATGGAAAAATGTGATGTATGTGCGAGACTTACATATTATGCATGAGAGTTGGTGGTATTTTATGTTATTGGATATTTTTAATTTCTATTCTTCAATTCATGGATAACATGCATGAGACAATGCAAAAATAATAATAGTAGTAATGCAGAGACAGAGCACAAAACGAGGAAAATGGCAGTGCAACCATTGGCGGAGCTAAGGGGGGCTGAAGCCCCCCGTCGAGAAATTTAAGGTTTCGTCTGGGCTCTGTATTGCAATGACAAGGGGCAGACGAAGCCCCAACACCAAAACGGGCTAAAAGAGCAGGCAAAACACGGCAAATAACCTTTTTTTTGCTTGGCAGACTGAAAACGGGGTCACACCCACCTCAAACTGAAACTTGCCCAACCCGTCGGGGATCCCGTGCTCCCTGCTGTTGGGGGAATTCCTGGCGCCGCCACCGAGTGCAACCATGGAAAAACAGTAGAATTATGAAAAAAAAATTAATCAGAATTGGGAAAATATCATATTTTCTTTGTTTTGCTTGTCAGATGGAAATCAAGGTACATGGAGCCTAGCACTGACGGCATGTCTCGTGCATAGCCATCTAAAAATTGGCAGGTATACAACCTCAGGCCACTGAAAATAATGCACTGGATAAAGCAACCCCAAGCAAAACCCTGGATAAACTACTTTTTCTATACAAAATGTGTCATTCATCACTGTAGTTTTAATACTCTTGGATTAACTTCACATATAAACTTACATAAAAAAAGTCCTGCTTCCTAAATTTTAATTTATCTTTACTGCACAAGAATTAAGCCCGTCAGCGCTATTGATCTTCTACCAAACGATGACATATACAAATATTATACAAGTCTTTGATGCGTAAACCCTTCTGTCAGGAAATCAATCACACATTGTTGGCCATGGGCTTCCACCCTAGTTGGCGAAATGTATCATTTTCTAGTTCGTTTCTAGGTTTCAGGACTTGCTTAGACGTGATACGGATATAATTGGCTGTCCCTTTTTCTTGGTAAACCCACATGGGAATTTCAATAGTTAACAAATTGTGGCAAGTGTTCTTGCCTTGTATTAACAAATAAAAAAACAAGTACACGTATCTCGATGAGCTCCGGCTCTGTGCCATTCTCCTAAATGAAGGTTGCTTTTGTTTATTTTTTAAATCTCAGCTTTTGTCGACTGATCTATTATTTCCTTCTAAAACTCTAATTGGGACCTTATTTGGCCAACAGGTTAAAACGTTAGACTTGTAATCTGAAAGTTCAGTTGACTATTATTTTTACTACAATTTTCAGTATTTCCTTATAAAACTGTCTTCTAATATTGAGCGTTAATTTGGATGACTGGATATGACGTTTGATGTTAAATGAAATGTATGCACAGGTTCAATTCCTCTTCATGACAACTATACAAAAAATGTTTTAATAGAATCAAATGCCTTCTAACCTCGATCCCCCCTAATTCAAAAACGTTCCGCCACCCCTGGTAACATCCCAGTAGATATTGGATGCAGTCTTTTATTAATGATGCCGGGTGAATACAGGGAGCGCAGACGGTGGGCACCCCTTTCTTCTCTCAAACTGTACTATAGGACGACAAGTATTACAAATTTTTTAATATCGACTTTCCATAGTCAAAAAAATAGTTTTCCCCAAGCAGATAATTTTTTCTAAAATTTTGGTTGGTCAGTCGGATTTTAAAAAAAAAAGTTTTTTAGCAACTACAGTATTTTTTTAAAAATTGCTAGTTTAAGCTTGGTTCCCACTAGGCGACGCATCTGCGCTACCGCAAGTGATGCGACGTAAGGCTCTTCCACTATTCAGCATTCCGCCCTCTGCGCGCGAAGTTGAACCACCACCGCGGCTGGCACTGGCAGTTGTGTAACGTATGACGCTGAATACTAGTGGTTCCCACTAGGCCGCAACATATTTGACGCGTGGTGTAGCTGCGCTCGACGCTAACGCATCTAAATTGCTCTAGTGGGAACCAAGCCTAAATTACAGGATAATTTTATTTTTTACAATTTTTGTAGTATTTTAGTTTAGGTAAAAACTGGGTGATATAAAAATGGCAACCATGATTTTCGAGATTTTGGATCAGTAATGCTTGGACGAATTTTTTACTTTATCTCCATCCCCAACCAACAAACACTGTATCTACACAAGAATTTACAGTAAAACATGTTATACCTGCCAACTCTCACGCATTATGCGTGAGTCTTGCGCATTGCAGGGCGGATCTAGGATCCTCTGAAAGGAGGGGCCCACTTCCAGATCCAGGTGGGCGTGGTTGCCCGTTTTATTCAAAATTGGTGCAAAAACTATATTTTTTGGTTTCAAAAAGGGGCCCGGGTTTGTTGGGACCCCCTTGGATCCGCATAAATATTTTGTCTCTCGCATTAGCAGAATTCTCACTCATTAACAGTTACTTCAATAGTATTTTCTCACGCATGAGACAATATAGAGCAAAATTAAGACAGAAACGGTCCAAAAATTGTCAGATGCCGTTTTTTTTCCGGTGAAAATGTGGCCCAGTACTGGTGGCGGGGTTTCTCTCACGCATTGGGGCCAAAAAAAAGTTGGCAGGTATAACATGTAATGGATGCAGTGGCGGCGCCAGGAATTCCCCCACAGCAGGGCAATTCCCCCGACAACTTGGGCAAGTATGATTTTGAGGTGGGCGTGTCCCCGGGTTTTCAGTCTGACAAACAAAAAAAAAACCTTGTTGTTTGTCGTGTTTTGCGTGCTTTTTTAGCCCGTTTTGGTGTTGGAGCTACGCCTGTCCCTTGATATTACCCTATAAATCCGGGGTAACCAGTCAGGCTTTGTTGTCCAAGCACTGTAGTTTAGTATTGTCAAAACATCACACTCGGGCCAGACATGGATTTGCAGAGTTTGGGAAAAAAAAAAAACTTTCCTGCTGGGCTGAAAAAAATCACAGTAGTGGCCCTATTAATCATTAAGATGCTACAAGACTCCTTTCAACCATCCAACACCTATCATACGATATTCAGAAAGCACTTCAACAACATACCATGTGCTTCACCATGTGTTGCAAGATAACTGTATTAAATACATTAGCAGATGCATTAGGCCAGTTATAACATTAACATTAAATTATCTAAAAGGAAGGTTTACATTTTATGATTGCCTTGTAGAAGCTCATTAAATACATTAACAGACAATGCAATTAACATTGCAACATTCCCAAACAGGAGGTTATTAACATTATAATTTACCTCATGGTTTTCTAACATTGCATTTTTGAACTCATGTTGCCATGCTTGTATATGTCCTAGATCTTTAGTCCCTTTTTACTACCCTGGTGAAATAGCCATATCCTGGTACCTGGGAAATAATGTGGCATTGTTCTCTGCATGCAGCATCCTTAACAAAGGCCACCTATTACACACTAGCCTTGTGGGCATTGCAATTACTATTTAATATCAAGGAGTTATTAGTGTCTCCTTTGTCTAGAGTAACCTGATCAGAAAGTCACAAAATTGTAGTAATATATTAAATAGAATATATTTTAACAATTAAATGGTCCTATTCTGATACACAAATTTGTCAGGATATTTATTGAAAATTAGATTGGTTATTGGTTGTAAATATTTAATTAATATTTAACCAATCTAATTTTCAATAAATGTAAATGATGAATTAAAACTTAGAAAGTATAATGCATACTCCAAGCAATGAGATACACACCATCGTGACAGGATTCAATATTTTGACATAGATTATGTCATCATCAGGATTCTTACTTGAAGTTGATTAGTGACCTTTCGAAATAAAACTTAGTTTTAATTCAAATTTTGTATGTAAAAGATGACAACCTACAACTCAAATATCGTTATGCAGCTTAATTTTTTCTTTATATAATCATAAATTTGTAAATGTAATATAACCAATTTAAATTTAAATAATTATAAGTTTTTACTATTTGTATTTTATTAAACTATAACTTTGTAAATATTTTGCAATTCAGCTTTGTTTTTGTTGCAGTAAAACAGTTTTGTTATTTAAACAAACCACATTTAAGGTATGCAGTGCCAGTTTTTCCAATTGAGTTAAATCAATGTTATACAGTAATAGCAGATGGTGACTTTAAATCTGTCAGTGTTTTAAAGATGCATTGTCACTAGAGAATTTTCGATACATGGAGTCCTTTTTTGCATATTTCTGCATCTTTACTACAAAGCTTCAAAATATAAATTGAGGGGTTCAGAGGATACTCACATTTGTTGGCCTCTCAGCCCATGATGCTATCTTGACGCAACTCTGGTTAACCATTTTAGATTCTCAATTGCGACCAATTTTTAATAAATACAGGATCGATTTGTAGTTTTCAATAAGGTTAACAATTCTAAGAAGTTTATCGAAAGCAACAATAGTTGACAGTGTTCTGGCTAATTTTTGCTTCTATGAAAAATCACTGTACATGAAGTCCCACTACAGATCGTAGACTGGACAGTGCTGTTTTCCAGAGGACCCACCTTCCTTGAAAACTTTGTCAGAATTATTACTATTTAAGTTATGCTGCAAACGGACCAACACAACCTCGCCAATATCATTGGCAGAGGTAATATTTTCTTTGATAATGAGAGATTAAACCCAAAATATGAATTATAAAGAAAATAGCATTAAATGTGGTGTTTTTCAGTTAACATTACCAAATGTATGGCCTTGCCAAAAAATGAGTCATATGGTAAAAAAAAATCAATAGTTTAGTTCTTGTTAAATGGAATAAAATCGAATAGATTACAACAGAAGGCCTAAAAAATCTTCGTTTGTAAAGTATTCAGAAAATTGTCCTGTGAATTTTTTTTGGTATCAAGTGATCCCAAAATTTAAATTGTTATACTAAGCGCCATCTATTAAAAAAGACATTCTGAGCGATCACCCAAAATATTTAAAAACTGTGTTTGGTCAAAGATTAGTGTTAGGCCTAAGCTGTAATCTAAACTTTAAATGATATTCCTTTTCAAATAATTCACACACATATCCCACGGCTATCGACTTGTCAAGCTTCTTTTGATATTGCGCAAGAAAAGCAAACCAATAATATTTCCATGAACACAACTTCACTGAAAATCTGTAGCACACTAAGTGTCAAAGAACAACTCAAAGTGACAAGCAGCTATAAAAATCAAACATGTTTGATAATTGGCAACTAAAACTGACGTTTATCGCTATAGTCAAGCACACTTCCATTATTGAATGGATTTTTCTACCAGACGTCAAATATTGAGTCAAGTTTGACTGTAGTCGACATTGTCAAAGTCAAATAATTTCAATCAAATTTATTTTTCATACCAGATTGATGCATTTGCCATTCACAATCTCGTATGTCAATTTTATTTCAATGCCACAATATTTATCACACAGTACAAAACAACAGAAGACTGAACTTGAAGAAAACCAGTTTAATTCTGACCACTCCTAATGTCATGCAATGAACTAGGTTCAAATGAAAACAAAATCACTGCTGCTAACATTTTATAATACAAAACTTAATAACCATGGCATATGTACAAATAACATGGCACTACTAAAAAAGCATTTACAAGGATGGATTGGGCTGGGTATAAGAATTGGAGTTTTCATTTATTAACTTAATGTTATACATTATTATTCCACTACTAGGAGAGCAGGGACAGATCCAGGGACCACCAAAAAGAGGGGGGGGGGGGGGTGTGACACTTTTCCATTCCGGGTGAGTGTGGTTGCCAATTGTTTCCTGACGACGACGTTTTTGGCGCACCTAATATGGGGGGGACGACAACTACATCTTGACGATGATAGGGGGACCGGTCTCCCCTCTCCTAAATCCGCCCCTGTAATTGTGGGGAGGGGGTACAAATCAATATAACAGTGTCACTAAAACTACAGCTGGTCAAACTTGGAAGTATGTCATCACACGAATGGTCAACTGAAGTATGTCATCGCACGGTCCCATGGTCAACTAAGAGTTGATTGGGTCAGCAACACTGAGACTATGGGGCATGGAAGTGGGGGATAGATGGCCAGATGTCCCGGCCAACAATAGTGTTCCTAAAACTACAGCCAGTCACTGCAGTATTAATCAATGCTCAACTAAAAGTTGGGTACAAATTAAGTGTGTCATCAATGTTGAGCAACTCAACCAGCAACTGATGTTAATGCGCTTAAATCTCTGCTAACATAGTGATGATTAGCAAGTCAATAACCTACACAGAGACATCCAACATTAATCATTAAAAGCATAACAAGAACGACTCATGCATAAAACAAATGTTGAATATCTTTAAACGGTCGAGGCCAAGACACATTTTTAAATGTCATATATTTTAAGGTTGGGAACACTTCACAGAAGGTAAAATTAAACTACAGTAATTTAATTTTCACTCATGCTTGAAACTAGCATCACGTTTAAAGGATGTCCGTTTTTTTCTGCTTACTTCAAAACTACATTATTTGACATATAAACCATTCAACCAAGTAAAACTTTAAAACTGCAGGCCTGCAATAAATTGCAGATTTTCTTCGAGTTTGGCACTCTTGGTAATTTATAAACATGGCATAATTTATAGGGTGCAAGATGGCCAACTTTGTAATATGCATCATAAAATTATAATTTTAACATTTACATATGCAGAGGAGTGGGGGAGGTGGTATGTTAAAATGCATACAAATGCATATAGTAGTGGGGTGGTCCAAGACGGGTTTTATTTGTACATATTATACATAGGTTAACACCATTATTTACTTTTGCTTTAGCAGCAGTCTAGAAGTGTATCAAAAACACTAGCTGTGGCTTGCAATAATAATTGATCCATAATATTGAGTATAAACAGGGTAGGGGTTGTCATGCTGAAAGTACAAATAGCAACAATGGTGGGATGTAATTGTTGAATGCTCCCCAATTGTAAAAGCCAAAACTAAGTTTGTTAATAGTTATATACCATATTAATTATTTGGTGATATATAAAAACATTTTGCATTATATATACTTTAGGACAAACATTTAGGCCTAGTTTGAGGTCAGTAAAAAAAATACTGTCCCGTAAGCATTTAAGTTGGAAATTACCGATTTCAAACTCCTGGGCCGGCTACACAAGCCACATGCATCTTAAAAACAAATTCAACATTCTAATTATCTATTCGAAAGAAACGCAAACAATGCATATTAACTTCTATTCTATAATGAACATCTTAATTACTTAAATATCTGGTGTTTTTACACCAGTGGAAGGACAATATTTGAAGACTCACGCAGCATATAAAAATACAAACAACCAAAACATTAACATGTCTTTAAGTAATCACATTCTTTTTAAAATTTTTCGCACTAGCACCTAGCGGAATATGTACAAAGATCAATTCAAGATCACATCACAGGTATAGCAAGGGTAATAAACAATTCACACGACTACCAAATTATTAGTGACACCATGAAAAGATAAGAATTATGCATCCCTATAAAAAGGCATGCAAAGACAAAACTATCAACGCTCCTATCTATTAATCACGACATGCATGTTTCTGCGTCTTTACACGCCTTTATGTAGGTATGCATAACGATTTATACCTCTTTCTTGATGAAATGTATGAAATGTAACAAGTTGTTCAAAGTTCTAAAAACATAACCTCCAAAGTTATTAGGTAAAATCCTGTAAAATGTAGATAGCTCAAACAGGGATGTAGCTAGAGAAATCTAAGGTTGGACCACCAAAAATGTAAGGGTGGGTGGCATTATGACTAAAAACAGCATTTTTACATTTTCCAGAGGTTTAGGGTCAGTGACAGGCTGAGCTCAAACAAAACTTGCTCACTACTGCAGCAAACCCAAGGTTAGTATAGGCCTGCTTACAGTACAGGAGCCCTTGAAAAAAGTAATAAAGATAAACTATCTCTCCGTTGCTGTGCTTCTTTTGAATATCACCAAAATGTGCCATATACGTAACATGTAATAACTTGTAATGTTATTGTGAGGCTAGTGAAGATTTCAAGTTTATTATGGGATATCACAGACTTCAGTTATCTTTTTTACAACTTTTAAAAACTTGTTACATTTGTGAATTGGGTATTAGAAAATATATCGATCTACAAAAATTATTTTTTAACAATGAGAACAAAGAATATGCAGAAAAATGCAATTTTATACTCACAACATCTGACAATCACAACAAAAATGGAACTAAAATATCAGACTAAACAAAAATAGTAACATAGTGACACTGGCATAAGGCCACTATACTGAACTTGAAATCCTAGTCAGTGTGTTGTGTTGTTATGTAGACCTTTACCCTACCACATTGAATCAGTCAAGTTGTGTAATGTGGACATATACCTTGGTATAACCCACTAATTTGAACTTGAAATCTCAGTGTGTGATGTGTATATATACCTAGGTTTAAGCCCACTACAGTGAACATGGAATCTCAGCCAGTGTGATGTGGACATATACCATGGTATAAGCTCACTACATAGAACATTGAATCCCAGTCATTGAGTGATGTGGACATGTACCCTATTATAAGCCCACTACATTGAACAGTGAATCCCAGTCAGTGTGTGATGTGGACATATACCGTGGTATAAGCCAACTACATTGAAAATGGAATCCCAGTCAGCATATGACATGGACATATACCGTGGTATAAGCCCACTACATTGAACACTGAATCTCAGTCAGTGTGTGATGTGGACATATACCCTAGTATAAGCCCACTCCTTTGAACTTGGAATCTCAGTCAGTGTGTGATGTAGACACGTCCTAGTGGAAGCCCACTAACACTGAACATAAAATCAGCATCGTTTGGGTGGGGTTACACCAAGGTTTAGAGTAATTTTTATGTATAGAACAACCCAAATTTGGGTGGGCTTATGTCAAAGTCATTACAGTAAGGTCATAAAAGACTACTTTGTTTTCCTGTTTAAAAATTATTGTATAAAAAATGTTGTTTAGGTATGTCCCGTATAAATATTTCCAACAGTATACCACTTTCGAACTGCACTAAACTACAATACGTTTTGGTAAGATGTGACGGCTCAGATCTAACGACTTCTACTTCTTGAATAAGATCTGTTGGGGTAAAAAGTGAAACAGTAGAAGTAAAAACAACTTCAGCTTAATTAAAAAAAACACAAGAACTTTTCCCCTTATCCTAAAATGAAGTTTTTAAATAAAAAAACAGGATATACGTTGTTATAATTAAGTTTATTAACAGTGCTTTCATTAGGAGAAAGGATTGTTAACATTGTGTTTTACCGTCATGTGGAGTTGAGACTTAATTATGTTTGTTTTTCTATATCTGTTTTATCATGTATTGTATTGTAATTTAAATTTTATCAATTATGTTTTGATAAATTAATAAAGAATTGAATTATCGTTCGACATTGTAGTTTTTGATTTTGTACTAAGAAATGTTCAGGCTGTCTTCATAACAAACAAGATATTTATGAAATATATAAATGTTTTCCTATAATTAACAGTTGAAAATTTCCTTTAAAAATGTATTAATACCTACTAAATTTAATAGTTTTTAATAGTTTTAATTACGATTCACCGAAGATTCGAATTTGGTTTGAAATGGCTAAGGAAGCAAAGAAAAAAAATATTTAATCAATAGTAAAACATGTACTGTAGCTGGGTATTGGATAACTGCCAAAAAATATATTTTTTTTAATTTGCTTCTAAAACAAACACGAATATTGATCCCAAATCTTGAGAACACTAAAAAAGTAGAGATATGTGGCGTCACATCAGTACGGCAGAGAATATTTTGAAAAACATCGTCGAGTATATGAAGAGGATAAATGGTTACACCAAAGACCAGTCAAATCCAGCCAAGGTTACCACCAACCCTCAAGATGTCAATTTTGCAGCCAACTGTTCAACTCTTATCTTGGACTTGCCAGTGGCAAGAGGCACACACATAAATGAGGGACTACATTAATGAGGAAAGAAATTCTCGGAAACGAAACATGGGCAGATCCAGCGGAGCTGGAAAGAGGGGGCCCGTTGTCAATTTGGACCAACGCAAGTGCGAGTTTTTAACAGTAACTCGAGGGCAATATGTGTGGGTCCAGTGCCCGGGGAAATTTTTCTCTACAGACAGATGCTCTCTGGTGCAATTTTAGGTTAGATTTTAAAGTGTGCAAAAAATATTTTACCGAGTCAAAAAGGGGCACCCGGGTACGTTCCCCCCACCCCTTGGATCCGCGCCTGTGAAATCTGACGGTTCAAATTCAAATGTATAAAACATGTCAACCATCATACCTGCTATACGACCGTCTTGGACTGCTCTTTCGTTCAGGTGTTTTTGATTTTGATCGTGACCGTGATCTTGAGTATGATCTACGTTGATGTCGTCGCCTGCTACCTCTACAAACAATATAATTTAAATATTTTTTAGAAAGGATTATACATAAATTATTATTCGGTCATTTGACATGAAATCAGGCAGTTGTCCCTGCCTCTCAATCTTGGATTTTGTTGAAACTCAACTATTATGATCTATTGGGTGAAAAATGGAACGACCCGAAGAAAATTGTCGTTTTAGAAATATCGATCCCTCAAAAGGGGGGGGGGAGGGGGTGGTTTTTTTTTAAATTCCAAAAATGTATTCATGGTTTATCCTGCCATTCTACTACAAATACTTCCAAAATTTCTTTCAATTTCTATAAAAACAACTTTTTTTTTATCTCTTTATCGTAATCCTTGTAATATAAATAAGTCTTTAGTGTGAAATCAATTTTGAAAGGCGATAGTGTTACAGCACTGTATACAGTTAAACCTCCTGCAAGGGGACACCTCGGGCATGGAAGTGTCCGCTTAAGCAGCCCTAAAAATTTATGCTGGCATTTAGTATTACCGACGTTACTGCCGGCGTCTTGGGACTGGACCTCAGTGATAAAATTGCCAGCGTAAAGTAGCCTACTTCATTGAGATTTAATTCAAATTACTTGTGCTTAAGTATCTGATTTGATTTGCTTTCAGTACAACAATGCTCATTTGGTAAACTTTGGTATGTCATTGTCAAAAATTCTAAATAATGTTACACAAGAATGTAGTTTTAATTAGTTTACTAAATTGAAATTCACTGTAATTCCTTATTTAGAGGGTCACTGGCCTTGAAATAATTTTGTTTTCATTAGTGCACTTTTTTATTAGGATGACTATAGTGAGCCAAATCCTGTCTTGGGGTGGTTTTCTTTCATGGACAAGATCAAATCAAGCTATACTCCGTGGAACAAATAACTGAGACCAACTTGTTAAGGTCTACCGTTTATTCACATACAGTAGAACCCCGTTTTTACGTACGGCACGGGACCAGAGGCCGTACGTTAAAGCGAGGATTCGTAAAATCGAGTT
>JAOTQE010083355.1:7235-22915 GCA_025631205.1 Nesometra sesokonis
AACACTATACTAAACACTATACTAAACACTATACTAAACACTATACTAAACACTATACTAAACACTATACTAAACACAGTATGCATATGCCATGTTGTAAATTGAGATTTTCAGAACATAGTTTGTTAATTAAAATGAAAGATTGTCAGTGAATATTTGGTCAAATAATTGGAGATATGTCTGAACAATTTATACTTATTTTTTTAACATTACAATTACAATTTACCATATAAAACATTTCCAGCCAACATGGTTCTGCCGAAGGCAGGTCCCTTGACATCCTCCAGTAGTGGTTTTCAGCATTTCGCTTCATTTAAGATAAGATAAGATAAGGTAATACTTTATTGTCATGACCAATAGGCGAACGGGAACTTTTGTAGAATTTCTTTCTTGATTTAATCCAAGATTAAATTGTTTATAACACAAACATGATTTTAAAGCTAATAATGTTCATCTTCTTTTCAACAGATGTAAGCTCATTGGTATTTTCATCCGGACCAAATTTTAATTCGCCAATTGTGAGTATACTTAACTGTTATTATTAATGCTTTTAAGGATTTTCTTATTACGCACAATATACAGGTTAGTCATCTCGAAGGTGAAGGAATGTAGATCGCTAGGCTCAGTCTTTTGTCGATATTGACCTTTTCCCATAAGTCATGCGGATTCTGGCCTGTCCGCTGCAACCGATAGATGGCGCAACATTTTGTAAATCTACTGAATTAATACACAAGAAAATATTTGATTGTATGATTAAAAATACTACTAAAAAATGATTTTTGAATAGAGGTGCTGCCTATGTTTCTAGCAAATTGACAGGAATTTTCTATGCACATGTTCATAACTTAATGTGCAAGTTTTTTATGAATTGTAATCAAGTTCAAGTGACAATACATCTTTGTTACAAGAAATCAGATGACAGTACATCAAGTGACAACACTTCAAGTGGCAATACATCAAGTAGCAATACATAAAATGACAATAAATCAATATCAAGTGACAACACACAACATGACAATACATAAAACATCAATTTGATAATATTTAAAGTGACAATACATAAAATGACAATACATCAATTCATATAACATCAATTTGATAACATTTAAATGACAATATATCAAGTGACAATATATAAAATAACAATACATATATTCATAAAACATTAATTTGATAATATTTAAAATGAAAATACATCAAGTGATAAAATATTAAGTGACAACACATAAAATGACAATATATCAATTCATAAAACAACAATTTGACAATATTTAAAATGACAATACATCAAGTGACAACACATAAAATGACAATACATCAATTCATAAAACATCACTTTGATAATATTTAAAATGACAATACATCAAGTGACAACACATAAAATGACAATACATCAATTCATAAAACATCAATTTGACAATATTTAAAATGACAATACATCAAGTGACAATACATATAATAACAATACATAAAATGATAATATATAAACTGCCAAAAACTCCTGTTGAATTAATTCAGTTGGTGATTGAATTTTTAACCAACCCGAATCATGAAATATTTCCTATTAAATTGGTTTAATCAATTAGTGAGATTTGAATTAAATCCCGTATAGAATATCTGTGTCATAAATTGTTATCATTTTCAGGTGACACACTTTAATTCTTCAGTCAGTTCTTAATTAAATTTTTAACCAAATCAAATTATTAAATAGTTTCTACTAAATAGGTTTAATCAATTAGTGAGTTTGAATGAATCTCTGTAACGGATACTGTATCTGTATTGTAAATGTTAAACGTTATTTACTTCCTTTGTCACTCTAATTGCTTCGTCTTAATTCTTTTCAAAATCTATTCACAGGAGCAAGGACACAACGAATCAAGAAGACAACGTCGAGATATCCAATTCCAAAATGATTTACTGATGAATTCCAGCTACGTAGGTAGGTCGCTTTTAACTTAATCTCAAAATCCGTGTGCAATTTTTTTCACTTTCTTGATTCATAGCATACTGATACATTTATATCTGTACGGTCACATGACACATTAAATGAAAATGTTTTACATTTTCAGTTGGAATCTACAGAGACCTAATATTTTGAATCATCGGTGCCTACTAACAAAAAATACTAAAACTAATAAGTAGATGAATCCTATAATTAATCACCAATATCATCATCCAAATTATTTTTCATGATAGAATGAATATATATATTCGATCCATTGATTAACTGTAAAAAATGCATTATATTTTGCAAGATCCAACCCAACCCCATACACAATGTATTTGAGTTGTTACATAGCAGTAGACGTTAACGATCCATCAAGTAGTACTATTTTACTGAAGGGTGCAGCCCCTTCAGTGAATAGTACTATTTGAAGGCACCTCTGCCCGTAGTTTTAACTAGAAATTAGGCAACATATATTTGTATTATATTCTAGGTCAAACATTTTAAAATGAATGGCTTTCCTCTCAAGAAAATGTATATTTTGTATACTATATACAGAGCTCCCAAGTCTCCAGGATTGTCCTGGAGTCTCCAGGAATTTTGGATCATCTCTCGGGCTCCAGGAATTATCAAATTTTCTCCCGGAATTTAGTTTTCTCCAGGAAATTCTCCAGGTTTTGTAAGTTTCATAAGTAGAGCATAAATTGGCCTATTTATTTCAAAATATTGGTTCAAAGTAAGCAACTGTCAAGTTCAGTAATGTTTAGGAGAACAGTACTAACACATTATTTAGCAGTGACAACTCATGTTAGAAACTATCATTTCATAACAGGCAAGGTGTTGAGCTTATAAATAAGGGTATTTGTAGACACATTTGAGGAATACAACAGTGGTAGGACGGCCATGAGTAAATCTCCAGGAATTCTGTTTATACAACTTGGGACCTCTGTATCTTTCTTTTATAGCAAAGGTGTGATATAAAAATGTTTCATTCAAATCCATTGCCATTCCACTTTCCAATATCAGTGCCATATCCAGTGGGTGCCTAGGGTGTTCAAGCACTTCAGAGGCAGAAAATATGAGACTCGTCATGGCAAAACCACCAAGTTGTCGCACAGGAAGTTATTGAAAAATAAATACAAAGGAAATTTGTGTATATTTTGTCCAATACTGTATCTTCAGTTATAGAGCTTACGGAAAACGTAGTATGGTTTTAACAATTGCTCAATTTTTGTACATATTACATTATACATAAATATGAAGGTTGGGTCCTTAAGCACCCCCTTCAGAAGAAATCGCTCTCAGGAAAAGAATTATAAAGTTAAAGGGTAAGAATTATTAGGTCAATTATCTTTTCATAACAAATGTAAAATAGGAGAAAGAATGTTTTTGATATCATAGCCATTTTTCATTGAGTCTTTTATTGCTTTCTTGCAAGTAATATATTTGTTGGATCACTAGCTATACTCAATTTTTGTTTTCTTTTCATTAATGCTGCAGAATCATAGTATTGTAAGTAGCATTTCCATCTTGTTTTTTTCTATATATTTGTATTGAAGTGATGCACACCTTGATATTCATAATGTGGAGCTATAGCTTTGTTCTTAACATGCAACCACTGATCATAGATATTTCATTTTGGTGTCAAATTGTTCACAATATACATATTTATGTTGACTGTATTGCAACTTTTTTCACTAAATCGACAAGAAAGGACACTCATCTTCATCCTGATTTTCACATGTTTGCATGCAAAGTTATAAATTATGTTATAATCTATGACAAAGTCCAGCCATTTTCACTCCAGAAGTCTTGATATGAGACTTATGTGGAGATCAAATTTTGTCTTGTGAAGGGGAGTGGGCGTGGAGGGTTTCAAATTTAACAAGAAAAAACCTGTTATTTGCGTGTATTTCGACTATCTTGAGCTATAGTTGTATGAAGTTAGCATGTTCTATTCTTCAGGGAATATTTTAAACAACATAGACCTGAATAATTAAATATACATACAACTAAATAGATTATTCTTTTTATATATAAAAATGTTTTATAACCAACCACAAATATTGGACTTGGCCTACCAGTGAAAGATGTTTTGAGTGATAGAGAGTGATGTAAGTCATCCTCTTCATTCTGACATTGCTGAACTTTATCTTGAACAAAGTAGTTATGAGGTTACGAAGGTGCACCATTGAATGCCCGGCGCGGATCCAGGGTATTCTCACCGGAACCCTCCCTTTTTGACTTGGCATGATATTATTTTTTGCACACGTTGGGCCTCTAAAAGTGCACCAGAGAGCATCTGTAGAGATTTTCCCGGGCCATAGGCGGGACCTGAACCCATGCATATTGCCATCCGCCCCTGGAGTGCTATTGTCTCTCCTTTCTCCCCAGGGTTGTAAATCATTAGGAAGGTTTCGCAAATTTATGAAATACGATAACGAAAACGGATCCATCACAACTGTCACATTTTTTTAAAGTTGCAAATTGTGTTAAAAAATATATCAAATTCTCCGCCTACAAATCATTGATGATCTTCCTATAATACTGACCAACTGTAACAAATATTCAAGGTGTTCTATTCAATCGTTACAAGAATTTATGACATAACCATTTTCGTATTTTGTAAAGTTGCTTTTTTAGATCATCTTGAAACCAATTTATTTATTGTTTTTTTTAGGAAGCAAGACGGCATATTATATAAGGCAGAGACCAGACAAAATACAGATCTGTACACACCTTGGAAGATGAACTCGTATATTTGTGTAGAAATGTTCTGACCAGTAGTAGGCCAAGTGCTCCTATTTTTTGTAGAGTGTTACTTCTATTGACATTTAAGGACATTAGTCAGATCAGTCGTATAATTAAGGTTAATCCCCTCCCATCTCCAAAATGGAAGAAAACACCATTCTAAAATAAGGAAGGATTTAAATTATTAACCAATATAGTTAATCATAATTGATGGCAATTTTTATGAATTGGAAAACATGTTTTTCTAAATGTTGTTAATTTCTACTATTTATTAGGTTTGTTTTACTTGTTACATTATTTTATTTTTCTACACTAATACATGTAATATTGTAATGATAAAAATAAAATAGAATAAGGCCTATATGTTATGCTAAACAGGAAGGTATGTGATTAGGGGGGCAAATAATGTGAAACCAATAATTTAAAATGGTGAAAAATTAATCAAATGACAAAACACCAAATTTGTAATAAAAAATTTGGAGAAAATATGAGAAAAAATATAATATCATATAGATGTATAGCTTGTAGATCAGTGGCATATCTAGGGGGTGCATAGTGTGTTCCTTTTCAGAGCCACAAGTAAGATATTTATAAAAAAAAAAATGAAGATTGATCCCCTGCACCCCCTTTGGAAGAAACAAGTACTCCATCCACTTTTTCTTTTCATTTAATTTCATCAAGAGAATGTTACACCCCCATTTTGGATTCTTGCCGCTGATGATGATAAAACAGTAAACAAAAAATAAAAGATGAATTTCATTTTGAAGAAAGTGGGAAATATCTTGGGTAGGTTAATATGGCAAATACTAACTAGGTTCCTTGACTATGGAAAGTATTATATTTTTTTTCATTATTCTTTAATATTAAGATAAAAATTTATTCCAAAGTTTTTCTATTTTATTATTTATAAAAAAATTTAATTTCAATTTTTATTTTCAAACATACTGTAGTATTAACATACATGGCTCATTTTTTTTATTTCACTACAGCACATAAATATACAATGCACATTCCACAATAAATCACTAAAATTATGAAAGTGTGAAAAGATTCATGTTAAAATTACATGATTAACATTTTAGTTAACACAGTAGTTCAATACAGAGTAGGTTTATAAAACAATAAAATGTTGAAAGGTTAACTTGTTTTACTTGTAATGTTAACTAAATATAAAATGATAAATAAATAATTCACTTACTCAGAGACAGACAACGTTTCGGCTCCTTCCACTTCCACCACTTCCGCCTTGATCACGTGAATGATGGAATGCCGTCAGGTGACACTCAGGTGTAAAACTCTATCGTAAATCAGGGGGAGCTGCAGGCCTTGGTCGCGGTTGAGGGGAGGCTTGTTGATCTTGATATAAAGCGGCTCCTTGACCTTACAGGAATACCACTGTTCTTCTTTGCCAAGAATCTGCACTTTGTCTAGACTGACAGTATGTCCAGTCGCAGAAAGATGTTCACCGATCCCGGTTGGATTGTCTAGTTTGTTATGTTCGGCGAAACGAGTGGCAACAGTCAGTTTAGTCACCTGACGGCATTCCACCATTCACATGATCAAGGCCCTTAGTGGAAGGAGCCGAAACGTTGTATGTCTACAATTTCTGTCTCTGAGTAAGTGAATTATTTATTTATCATCATATTCCAGAGACCATGACTAACATTTTTCAATCATAAATATAAAATATTTAAAATGTGATTGATTGATTGATTGATTGATTGATTCTTTTCATCTTTTTCATCTTCATTGCTGATGGACTGTCACTGGTGAAGTCTGGTTTAACACCTAATGTCATACTGGTGTAGTTCTTTACAATGATAAAATATGTAAAATGGATCAATTGATTAACTAATTGATTACTAATTGATCAAATCATTAAATACATCAATGGATTAATTTCTCTTTTTAGTATCATCAAGGAATTATTATAGTCTATTATATGAAATCAAATATACAATACAAACAGTAAAATAAAAACAATAAATTTTAATGTAATAAAACAAACATGATTAGTGAAACAAATTGATCTTTAACCATGTAGTTCTAAAAGTAAATAAAAAAAATAACAATAACAAATAGTTAGAAATTTATAATTACATTATTACATACTGTAAATTTTAACATACATATAGTGCATCCAAGCAATAAGCAATGAGATGCATGCCATCATCTGTGTAATCTTTTGTTAGTATTATAATAACAAGACTGGGCTCAAGTCACACTAGAGACCCAAACGCAGCACATAAACAATAGAAATGTGCCCACAAGCCCTGCAACATCAAATTGAAAGTCACATGCTTGCCAGGAAAAAAGTGCACCCCTGATCGCTTGATTACAGTCCTCAGACCCACCCTCATGCCCAAAAAGTATCCTTGGACTAGGGGTGTGCCGGAACTGGTGCACCGGTCACTGTATGAATATCTTGTAGTGGTACTATGGCCATATCATAATTTCCTTAAATCGTGATGCTTTAAAACCCTTTAACGTAAAAATTGCCATTCCAAGCATCTAGAAATTCTAAGCTCTAAAACATTCTCAATTCAGCGCCCCCACCCCCTCCCCCACACCAACCATGGTTGGTGGGGGATAAGGTGGGTGACTTATTACATATGATACCAACCATGATGGCCTTAAGGTTAATAGCGACTCTTGCCATACCAGGCAGTAAATTCTTCAGATTTCCCTCTAGATACATAATTTTATAATTAACTATATTGAAATATACAGCTACAGAATTATTATTTTAATATAAAGAACAATAAGTATTAACTAAAATATATCTCAAATAAAAAAGAAAAAATTGCATAAATTAAAAATAACACTAAAAAAAATATTAATGTAAATTGTCTTATTAATGTTTACTTATTGAGTGAAGCTGAATCTTTTTTGGTTTTGTGTCGTGCTCATGGTAAACAATTAATAGTTAAACTATTATTTCATGTGTTTTATTCTAACCATATTTCAAGAAAGAGCAGTTTTATGTTTAATTCTTCAAGTTAAACCTTGTATGGGCAGGCACTCTCAGGTCTGGGAAGCATGTCCACTTGCATGAGGTGGTTCCTTATGAGAGGTTTAGTTGAAGCAGAACCACATTTTTAAAATCACATATGCAATATTCACACATTCATCTCTATTTTACAAGCCCGTTTCATTTCATTTCATTCTGGTTTATTCATAAAATATTTCAATTTGCAGTAAAAAAAACTGAATTGCTTCAAAATTTACATAGTTTACAGTTTTAAAAAAATATACTGTATACAAAAACAGATCTACAAAAAGTATTAAAATCTACAGAAACATTAACACTACGCAATAATATAGTAATTAAAACATTAAAATACCTACACAATAATTATAATTAGACTCCACATACCATTAAAATCACTACAAACAATACAGTATACTGCTACAATTTAGAAAAAAAACAGACGTTAATGTTGGCCTGATCATCATATTGCAATACGGCAATGGTTGCTTGATAAAAATTAAAAGGGTATGTAGGCATACTGTACACAAAACTTTGCTTTACTAGTAATTATAAGAAAATAACACTGTTTAAAGCCATTTTGAGGAGTTTTTGTACTAGAAATTATATTTCTTGTCTAAAAAACACCAACTTTTTTCGGTTGCCAATTACAGGAGGTAAATTATAATCGAATAAAAACTCCAAAAGTGAATTTGCTGGGTTTAAAGTCTTATTCTCAGCCAGCCATATCAAGAAACCCATGCTTTATTGTTAACAAGTTTAAAAGTGGCTTTATGCTATTTTTCAACCCGAAAGGCAAGCAGGCTACAGTTCATAGATATTGAAATATCAACAGCTTTAAATTCAGTCTCATGTGTCTAGGCTTGTTGAGCACCGTTTTTAAGCATCACAGACTAAAATAAAATAGTGAAATAAATAAACAATAAATAATTGTTAGAAATGAACTAAAATTATATTAAAAAATGATCTTATCAGTTTCATTCTGCAGTAAGTATAATATGCTGTATTAAATAAACAAATATTTGAAAAAAGACAAAAAAAAGTTTGAAACAGATTTCACAATGTTTGGAATTGAAAGCTGTATCAGTTTTATAGTTTGTAATAAAATAATGCATTTAATTAAATGTCAATAGGATAACATCATTCTTAAAACTGTTTCACCCTTGTGGAATAGACCTATAAAGCAACACCCACATACACCGTGAATGTGTCTTTTTATCTCAATTAGTTAGTGTGACAATGGTTATATCAACGAGAAATAATGATTTATATATGTATGCATCATACTTCACCCCCACAAACCCACACACAATAAATTTACTATGAAAAGATTTGAGCTAAAAATATAAAAATTTAAAAAATAGTAAAATTAAATAGGGTGCATACATCTGTCTGAATGATCACCCATACACCCACACAAAAACTGACATACTTTTACATCCTTATTCAAAATATCAAATAACACCAAAATGTATATATCATATGTTAAATTGAATTAATTATGTAGTATAAAAATATTCCTTGCCTTGAGAATTGCTGGTTAAAACTATGGGCACAGGTGCCTCCAAATAGTTACTTTTTACTGAGGGGCCCAGATGATATTTACTGTAGGCCTACAACTTGAACTAAGTCTATCATCTGTTTTATTTTCTGACTCATTGTTGTCGCTTTCGGCTTCATTTTCTATAAAATTAAAGTAAAGAAATCTTCCCCAAGGTCAATATCCTCATCATCACTGTCAGCTGAAATCGGTGCTAATGCATGACTGAGGCAGAAAACTTGATTTTTTTGCCATTTACTTGCAATGCAAGGCATGTGCAATTACGTCGACAAAAGATAATTCACCAAAATTACTCATTGAATAGAGGGCAGCATTACTAGAATGTGTATACAACCTACGCAGCCTGGGCCAATAAATTAGGCCATATGGAATACAGCCCACGACTTCAAAGGGTTAATGCATCACATACAGTTTACAGCCCAAAGTGTTGTCATCAGATCAGAATTATCAGCATGAATTTCTTAATTTATTCAGCAGCCTAAAAGCTTAAATTAAAAATTAATTTCTTATAGAAATTAAAGAATACCTTGGTATTTGTAGATATTAACATGTTGAACAGAATATTGTTGTGTGAGAATAGACCTCCAGTGGGTATTAACTATGGTACGTGTTGTTTGCTAGTATTTTAATAATTTTCTTTATTTTGTGCTTGGCAATAATAGAACAGTGATTATATTAATATAAATAATTTATTAATATATGAAATAAATAAATGAACATTATTATTATTATAGAATTGTATAGTTTAATTAAAAAATAAAGAGGTTGAGGATATGTACAGGTAGTACTGTACAAATGTATAATGAAGAGATTTATTTAAAGTTATGTATATGTAGTATATAAATCAGTATATAATAAGAATATTATAAGTAGAATTAGTCATCCATAATGTCGAATTAAGAAAGTATAATGTATACTCCAAGCAATGAGATACATGCCATCATGACAGGATTTAATATTTTGACAAATTATGTCATCAGGATTCATTTGATTCCTGATGATGACATAATTTATGTCGAAATTATGAATTCTGTCATAATGGTGTGTATCGCATTGCTTGGAGTATGCATTAAACTTTCTTACTTGAAGTTGATTAGTGGACCTTTCAGATAATGCCAAATTATTTATTTACATCAAGCTGAGGCAAATACATTAATACACCTATAGCGGGATTACCTCGGTTACGAGATCACCCTTATTTAAGGAATCTCTAATTCATGACCATCTCTATTTCTTGACACTACCCTATTAAAGACTGCCTCTATGGATGGATGCCTCTATTGAATGGCAACCTGCCACCATCTCTAATATGGAACCACACTATTATAGTTGAGTTCTTTTAAAGGGGAATGGTTCTTATCAAGAAACCACCCCAGTTTTAGAAGACATGTGGTAGCCATTGACGTAGTCTGAGTTGGCATTTAAATTATTATTACTTTTAATTGTACTGTATTTCAAGCGTGACATACCACCACATTGTAACTTCTTCACAATGCAACCCTAATAAAAGTCTGCATCTATCTCTATGAAGCATTTAACCTTATCTTTAGTACTACTGTAGAAACAAAAACAATAATTTAAATACAGTAGAATTTTTGTGTCAACCTCTATTATAATCTGGGATTAGATTTATTACTATATATAATATGTAAATACAAATACTTTATTATATAAGAATTATATAAATGTTGAAACATTTGAATAAAATTTAATGTAAATAGGTACATAATATATATAGTTGAAGTCTTCACTTCTAATATATGTAATTCTTCAACATGTCTATGTCTTTGGAGTATCCTCTGTAAAACTGATGTAAAAACATGTATATGTGTGTATAAATATTAGATAGATAACATCATTTACTATATAATTTATGAAACATATGTGCTTATATCTATGACATAAAATATTAGGTTTGTGTTGTACACTTGTTAATTATCATAATATCATTGTTTATTGGTGCTGTATGTTAACTTAAAATGTTCCAAAGATGTAAATTAATAGAGTAATAATATATGTGCTCGTTTTCTCTCAGAAGGTAAAACGGTCAGTGGTGTATCCAGGATTTGGTAGGGGGAGGGGGGTAGTGGGCAGGTGATGTGAGGTATAAAAGAAATAAAAATCAAAAGTCGATATACTGTATATTTGACATTGAATTTACACTAGATAGGGACTCATTAGAGGATTAGGTACTCAAGCGTGCATTCCCATCCCCACATTTTTTTTTGTAAAAATTAATTTAATCATAGACTTTATATAAAGCAAGTAATGCTTTTGGGTGTTTTTTTTTTTTTTTTTTTTTTTTTTTTTTTTTTTTTTTGCTTCTCAAAACCAAAATGGTATTTCTTCGGGTGATACGAACTGTTAAGCACTGCCTTCCCCCTGTCAATTTTCTCGATATGCCTTTGTCAGTGTACTGTAAAGCTCTTTCTGCAGCCTTTTAATTTCATGACTTTTTACAAAAAAAAATTTCATAACCTCGACGGCTCTGATGATGGTGTCTTTGCTATCTGGCTTAAGCTCAGTCCAGACTATCAAATTTTGATTAAAAAAAACTTGGATGTACTCATATATGGTAATGATACATCTATGTATGGTATTGATGTGATGTCATGATGACCAAATATAGACATATCAAAGCTTTTTTTAGCTTTATAAACAAAATTGTCTTTTTGACAAATATCTTAGTTGGTAGTGCAGCAGACTATCCGGGGTTAAAATATATTAAAAGCTAAACAAGTATATTCTTGTTGTGACACGTTGTCTCATTTGCATATTGGCTGAGGACACCTGTAGTGTTGTATTTAGGAGTGTGATTTGTTATGAATGTATAAACGGTACGGAACATCAAAGTTCTTGGGTCTGTGTGGTTTATTTGGTTAAATACTCCATGGTCAATCATAACAAGTGGCGGAGAACCTGACAGGAACTAACCATAGCATAATAACTCACAATCTTCAATGCAACACTACAGGTTCCCTCAGCCAGTATGTAAATGAGACGGCGTGTCACAACCTTGTAATTAATCAGATGAGGTACATCTAGAACTCCACATTGGAGCTAAAAATCGCGAATATTAAGGGCTCACAAAAATGTAAGGTGTACTGTTTGTTCTCTTAGAGTATATCATTGAAAATGGGACTATACACTGTACCTTGTATACTCACAGAATGTGGAAAATTTGGGTTTTAGATTGTAATTTTTTCCTCATCGGAATTGGTCTAATATCTGTGGTTTAATCATTCAAAAATACTACTAATAAACCTATATTATAAACACCAACAGTGCCAGTTGCTGTGTATTATTCGTTAATTTCGGTGGTGTTATTCATGATAAATCAAAAAGATCTAATTTTATTGTAGATCTACCATTATGTTATGTTATTATGGTCTTGTAAATAGGTAGTTGTAGGTAAGACTTGATGCCAAGGTATTTAAGGAGGGTCTATATGACATCTAACTGATCGTCCTCTTTCCTTGGTTTTATAAATAACTCCTGGCATTTTGGTGAAGAATTAACGACTTAAATTCTGTTTAATTTTACGATCAAATTGTAATTTTGTCTGTTTATGGTTTTTTTTTTCTATTTTACCTTGATTTAGAGCAATATCAATGCAGTTTATTAATATTTTTGTTTATTTAATTGTTTTATACAAATTTTTAATTTCATTTTATACATCATCTGATATCAAAACATTCATAATACTGTTCAACTTTAGGTGTCACGTCAGGTTGTAGGGGTCATGTCAGGTTGTAGGAATCACGTCATGTAGTACTGCACAATTAGTAATGCAGATAGCAAATTGTCAATAAAGAAGTATGACTCGTTAGCTCAATGAGTAGAGACCCTCTTGACTGTTGTAAAAAGCACTCAGCTATGAAAAATTACATTACTTGATCAAAAGTGTGCTTTTAGAACTCCTACATCGGAGCTAAAAATCAGCCATGTTTAATTTAGCCTATTTGAGACTGTCAGAACATTTACTGCAGACGGCAATAAGTGGAATTAAATTAGGTCTATACTGTAGTTTGATATTTGCATTACTGTGGTAACTTTAGTAGATCAAATGGTGCATTTGGTGAAACATAACATGATACTTAAATGAACAAAATAAAGTAAAATCAAATGTTGTCAGAGGAAAAGAATAATTTTGTGAAAGTGGGTTAGTGACGAGTTTCGGTAAGTGAAAATGGGTTAATGTAGCTTTAATTGTGTATAAAAGAACAAGATTAAAAGAATGGATTTATCAATATAGAGTATATTGTATTGGAAGGTACGTTATTACCATGAACTTGGATTGACGAAGATCCTGCTTAATGAAGAATATGGTACTAATAATGAACAGTGTATGACGACGATGTAAAAAATATATTTTAGTTTTTGTAAGAATATAATTTATATTGTATGTGCTAGGAATTAATTTTAGTGTTTGCGAAAGCTAATCGCAATATTACATAGTCTAGAAACTAGTGCAATGATCCATTTGTTATATTCTATGCATACTATAATTATGTTTATATTATTTTATTTTTGAGGGAAAATAAACCAAGACTTGGGATGATTAGCCTATCTACTGTGTGCTTGTTTTTCTTCAATGATGACGTCGGTGGTAGCTACATATTAATCTGTATATCTCTGGAAGCTAAATCAGAAACATCTTGATAATCTATGGTATATTTGAAATTTTCCGAAATTGTAGACAATCGATTACATATAAAAGTATGTCGGGAAAGTCCAGCAGCAAAGGTCTATTAGAAGACAATGAAGCTTTCACTATTGACGTCCATTACAACGATCTGTTGCAACATTGCCGTCGATTCTACGATGTACTTTTTTCCTGTTTTTACTATACATTTAATGTTTTTATTTTTATATTTAAATGAAATATTGTCGAATGATTTCGTTTGGTTTAAGATGAGCAGTTAGTAATAAAGATTTTAAGGTTCATTCCTTTGCGGGGGATTTATTTCTTAATTAGTTTCAGGCTTTGGCCATTGTTCACAAAACTGCATCTACCACTGTCATACCTTCACAAATTAAACAATGGTTGAACACAATAAACGGTTGACAAAGTAGTAGAAGCCATTTCCAGAAGAGCAGAAGCTTCCACAGGTTGAAGACACCGTCATTGTTGTCGAAGCAGTAGCATCTGAATCAAACTGTCACTAAAAAGAGCATACCGTCATACATTGAAACAAAATGGTCTAACACAATTGTTGACAAAATTGTAGCAACCATTCTTTCCCCCACCCACCCAAACAAGATAAACTGTTGAAGAGACCATCATTGTTGTCGAAGCAGTAGCATCTGAAACTGTCACCGAAAAGAGCATACCGTCATACATTAAAAAATATGGTCGAACACAATTGTTGATGAAATAGTAGCAACCATTCCTTCCCCCACCCATCCAAACAAGATAAACTGTTGAATACACCATCATTGTTGCTGAAGTAGCAGCAACTGCATCAACGACGAGGACTTGCCTTCACAAGTTGAAAAAATTGTTGAACACAATTGTTGACTGTATAGTAGCAATCAATTCCACCAACGGGATAAGTCTTCATAAGTTGAAGACAACGGTTGTTGATGCCGAGGTGTTAGCATAAATCAACTATTGTCACAAACGAGAACATGCCTTCTCAATTTGAACAATGGTTGAACACAACTGTTGACGAAATAGTAGCAACTAGTCCACCAAAGAGGACAAGCTTTCACTACTTGAAACAACCACTGTCACCGAAAAGAGCATACCGTCATACATTAAAAAATGCTCAAACACAATTGTTGACGAAATAGTAAATACCATTCCTTCACCCACCCACCCAAGAAAAAAAAGATAAACTGCTGAAGACACCATCAATGTTTCTGAAGTAGCAGCAACTGAATCAACCACTGTCAACGACGAGAGCATACTGTATTTCACAAGTTGAAAAAATGTTTGAACACATTTGTTGACGGTATAGTAGCAATCAGTTCCACCAAGGTGATAAGTCTTCACAAGTTGAAGACACAGTTGTTGATGCCGCGGTGTTAGCATAAATCAAGCATTGTCACCAAAGGGAACATATATCTTATCAAGTTGAAGAATGGTTGAAGACAACTGTTGACAAAATAGTAGAAACTAGTCCACCAAAGACAAGCTTTCACAAGTTGAAGACACAGTCATGCTTATGAAGTACTAGCAACTGAATCAACAACCATTGCCAACGAAAAGAGCATACATTCCCAAGTTGATCAATGTTTGAACGCAATTGACAAAATATTAGCAACCCTTGCCCCAAAGAAAATAAGCTTTCACAAATTAAAGACAATCGTTGTTTATGAAGTAGCAGCAACTGAATAAACAACAATTACTACCGAAAAGAGCATACATTCCCAAGTTGATCAATGTTTGAACGCAATTGACAAAATATTAGCAACCCTTGCCCCAAAGA
>JAOTQE010083356.1:2701-15475 GCA_025631205.1 Nesometra sesokonis
ATAGAGAGAGCCAAGTTTACAGTTCGGTATAGAGAGAGCCAAGTTTACAGTTCGGTATAGAGAGAGCCAAGTTTACATATGTGAACGAGGCAAGCCACAGGAAGGATAAGTCAAAAAAATTGCCTGTAGTTTCCAGGACTTTATGGTTAAATATTTGGGTTAAATAATAATATTTGGGTTAAATATTTGGGTTCTTAGAAAATCATCAATTACTCTTTGAATATCTTCACGATTTTTTCCTGATTTATAATTATTTTATAACTAGGCCAAGATAACATAAATGTTCATATAGTATAGAAATTAAGTTTATTTTGTGATCAATGGGACATCACTATACTCGAACACACCTAAACCTCTTTGGTTTATAAAAAAAATGGTGTTGAGCATAAGTACAATGTGTAGGTAATACACTATAGTTTTTGCCGCCATTTAGTTTTGTGACAATGGAGTATGGAAACATAAAGAGGCCATGCATGGTGAAGGACTAGCCGTGTATTTTACACTCCACTATAACACATAGTTTTACCATACTGAAAGTTTCATTTCTTTGTTAAAAAAAGCTTATACAATGTTAAAGTGATGTATAATGTTTCAGAAATTTCACTTTTAAAATTACAAATTTATGGAGTTCTTTAAGAATACATATTTTGTTGATGTTTACAGTAGATGAGAAATACTCTTTGCCAGTGCCCAGGAGGAATTGAGTACAATACATGCGCAGTGTGAAAATAGGTGTGGGTTATCTCAAATTTTGTCAACCTTGGTTTTCCTGTTTTCATGCATAAACTCTGTAGTGTAGGGTACCAGCACAGAAGGAGTAGGTAATAGTTCTGGCAACCACCATAAAATCTCCAGTATTTTCACTTCCACATAGGACCTCTGGACTCGTGGGCAGATCCAGAATTGTGATTTGACTTTGACAAGAAAAAAAAAAACCTGCTTGCAATAACAGGTTTGACTTTGCTTCAAAAATCCCTGTATACTGCTGTTGTTGTTGTTGTTGTTGTTGTTGCTGTTGTTCTGTTTTATTTTTATTATTAGTCGATTGTCATTAAAACCAATTTTTTTAAAGTTAATTTTAGGGTGGCAAGGTTATTCCATCTAGATAAAGAGATTGATGAATATCATTACAACTCCAAGCGAACATGCCCTCTAAAATGTCTTACTATATATTCCTTAAAAAAATAAGACATAAAATGTATTTATGCTTTAATTAAATAATTACATACATCCATTAAATACATGGACATGAACATAAAATTTATATATAAAATTAAATCATTTATATTTTTGAAGAGAAAGGGGTCTGTAAAGTATATAATTGTGTGCGAGTTGTATGGCCGAGCAGTTAAGGCTGGGGAACCATGAGCCAAACAATAACAATAGTATGGGTTTGTGGCTTGTTCGGACCATGAACATAAAAATTTATATCTGAGGCAAGGCTTGGCAAAACCACCAAGTTTTTGCATAGGAAGTTATTGAGAAATAAGCAAATAAACAAAAGGAAATATAAACAAATACAAACAAAATATTGTTTATTTTGTTCCATAACGTTGGTACAATGTTGGTAATTTATCCCTCATTTTAAAGCTTAAAAGAACTGCAATATGATTTCAGTGTTAAATTTTTTAATTTTGCGACAAATTGGTGGTTTTGTCATGACATGCCTCCATTTATATATTCGAAGTGTGTAGTGTAATCACTTAATCTTCTACTTGTTCTTTAGGCCTCGATACCACCTTCTCCCAGTTAAATCAAACATAATGTTTATTATATTACTATAAATTTAATAATTGCCATTTTCCATTTTTTAAGTCATATCAAAGTAGTCTATGACATCGGCTCTCTTATCTGCTGCTCTCTTTCCCGTGTCATCTGATTTTAACGCCTTAGCTGAACCAAGTGAAGTGTACCTGTAGAAATAAAAGAAATACAATAAACTGAGCCGAACCGACTGTACCTTTAAAATGAAAAATACAAAAAAAAAGAAGAAGTGCACTACACTTTATAAGAACAATGAGACTGAAATTGATAAAAATTTTATTAAAACCAAAATAAGAACTGGTGCTGAGAAACAATTCAGATCAGGGATTTTTTTCTACTAGAGGGATTAAAAAAGAAAAAAAAAATCAAGCTCATCACATACTGTTTTCAAAACTTATATCAACTTAGTATCTACTCCATTAATGTCATCAGATATAATGTAAACAATGTTCCATCAGGGAATGACACATAAAACCCAGTCAAGCTTTTGCTGAAATACACAATTCCCCCTCGAACCAGCCATTATATAGAACCATTAGAGAACACTGTGGGCCTCCATACAATACAATAGTACAGTAGAACCTCTGTTTTAAGTACCCCGATTTTATGGACCCTGGATTTTACATATGCCTCATAAAAACAATGATGTCATCAATGTTTGGATTTTTAAGTTTGATTCATTATAGTTAGGTTGTAGAGTGAAAGGGTGATTTAATTTGAACTGACCTGGACAGACCCAGTGTTTTACATACCCCTTTTGGTCCCATACCATATGTAAAATAGAGGTGATGAATTGAATATGTACACATTTTGTTCGATTATTGTATGGAATTCTACACTTTTCAGAAAAAGGAATGCAGTACACTTTTTAGAAAAAGGAAGATGTTGTTTATCATTAGACTGTTACATGCTGAATTACCACAATTTTACCAGCAAAAAATTAAAAAAGTTTAAAGAAACTTATTTTTTATGTTTTAATTATATATGAAAGTGCCTTTCATGGCATCTACATGTGTATAATCATAACCAAGACCGTGGGCAGCTCAAGTTGTTTGAGATTTTTTTAAAATGGTGGTCACAGATCTTTAAACATTGGTGCATTATGACCAAGTCTGATAAGTTTCCAATAAAACCTGTGGAATATAACACTTTAACACACACAATCAACCAATAGTTTTTGAGTTTCAATAAAAGCTTTGGCCCACAGCTTTTTAAAACACATACACATGCTCACACCATGTTGGTGGTAATGATGATGATGTTAGCATAGTAAGGGGAATTACATGCAAAGTCCCATTTGGGAATATCCTATTTTACAAAACCTTTAACATACTTCTTAGTAACAATTTATAATTTATAATCTTCCTTTCATATGCAATGTTATTAATATTTAACTACAATCTTATTTTATTCATAGGTAATGAAGCAGGAAAGAAACACAAAAGTTGAGATTTTCAAAATTTGTAGTTATAGATCATTAATCATTATGACCAAGTTTGATGAATTTCCAATAAAAACTATGTGTTATACAACAATTTAACACACACACACAATCAATAAATAGTTTTGAGTTTCAATAAAAGCTTTGGCCTGCCTTTAACATACACACAGTGGTAAATTTTCATCAAATTTACAGGGATTAATTTAGATTTTCGCAAAAATAATAGGCGAGAATCTTAGAATCCCATGTTTTTGTTCACTTGTTCACTTGTATTTTTCTACCATTACTTTTTCACAAAAATGTATTGTTTAATTTATTTTTGTCTATTCTTCTATCATTACTTTTTCACAAAAATGCATTGTTTAATTTATTTTTGTCTTTATATTATTTATAAGGCTTAATAATATCAGTAGTTCTAAAAAAAATCCACATCACCGGTTAGGAGAACTAATGCGTTGAATGAGTTTCATCAACATGATCAACAGTGACAAGATACTTAAACAAAATGGCAGTGCCCATCAGAAAAATGCATGGAGTGTACACATTCTACTATGAAAATGACTGTAGAAATGTGGATAATGTTAGGTTTTTTAGCCAAATTTTGCAAGAATCCAAGATGATTCTCTTCACATGATAGGAGAATCCCTGCAGGAATGGATTATCAGATTCTCGCCAAAATTTTAACCCTGCACACACGTACGCAAACACACACATCAACTAAACATGAGCAAAAACATACACACACTTTTGGAGGTAATGATGATGATGTTAGCATAGCAAGGGAAATTACCTGCCAAGCCCCATTTGGGAATACATCCTACTTCACAAAACCTTTAACATACTTCTTAGTAACAATTTATAATTTAACATTTTCACTTCATAATGGGATGCTATTAATGTTTCACAAATGCTGGAATAGTAATGCATCAAACAGATAAATTAATATTTTACCAAAATGTTACTATTAACTGTTATGGCCATTAGATCTACATTGATCAAATTGATAATTGTGGCAGAACCAAGCCAAATGAGACGTAAGTCACAAATGCTAGTTTTCCACAATAGGCCAAAATTTAAAAATGGTAATTTTTTTTCAAATTTTATTTTATTTAAAAAATATTCAGTTCATACTTTCAACTTTCATACTACCTTAACAATTTTCAGATATATATGATCAAAAAATGTTTTAAAAATGCAATTTTAAATTACCTTGCTTAGTCAATGTATATGGATAAACAATTTTCTAATGCATTTTTCTCAAAACTTACATTTTAAATATTCCAACTTCGATTGTTCATGACTTAGCAATGAAACATTGTATGAAATGGATTTTTTTTTTGCATGTTAAAGATATTAATATTGTGTAGTTTTCTAATCCTTAAAAAACTCAATTTCCAATTTTCCGACTTATGTCTCATTTGGCTTGGCTCTGCCACATAGGATTAATCACTTTGCTACCTACCCTGTGGGTAGTCTGCAAAATGTGCTATTTGTTTGTTAATGCACTAAAATAAAAAACAATTTCAGAGTCATGTAAATGAGAACTTGAGCAATTGAGTTTATTGATATTTAAAGATATGACATACTTAGTTCTGAGACTAAGTGTGTCTCGCGTTTTAAAGTTTGAAAAAAACAAAGAAGAGCAGATCATCTGTGAAGTAGAATGCTCAATACTCAAGGCATATAGCTAAATACAATACAGTAAATGAAACAAGAATTAATTAATTAAATGCAAGAAACCAAAGTAAAAGTTAACTTTGTAAACATGTTTCATTCACTATCAGTCAACATTGTCAGTACAATTTTGTCTTGTGTTCTAAATCTTTGCTTCCCAGTGTATTTTGGCAGGCACCACCAATAGTTTTCTACTTTCCAAGAAGAAGACTGTTATATAAATTGGACAATTGATATGCCCCCTCGACTTGATTCATATAATTTTATTTATGAAAACCTAGGAAATTTTATCAGCACTTAACAAATTAACTTAGTTACCACATATTTACAGATCTGTTTCCCCCCTCCCTTTGGCGGATCCTGGATCCGCCCCTGAATTTAACATGGTAGATCCACCTAGTCAGAGAGTATTACTTTTTATATTATTTATACTGTAAGTATAGCTGTTTTTTCATGAAATGCTCATGGTATAAATTTTATATTATGCAATTTTGTATTTTATATAATCATATTTTACGAATGTTTTATAGTATCCTGTCACTGGTGATATTGCTGCTGGATGTAGATAACATAAACTAACATAATAAACCAAATAAATTGTCAATTACTTATTATTTCTTTCTTAATTATTCCTGATTTTTGAAAAAAAAAACAATAAAATATAAACAACACATTATTGAAAGTTGAAAGTAGTGGGTCTCAGGGGGGTTGGTCATGTGAAGAGGAAAGAACCAAGTTTCGTGAGAAAGTGAAACGCCAGGAAAAAGGAGATTGGCCGAAACTGAGATGGTTAGACTGTATGACAAGTAATATGAAGGCTTTGAGCTACAGAGGATGAGGTCTTAACAATTAGACAACTATTTTGTTCAAACCGATGTACCACATGGAAATAATATCTAGATCTATACACAGTACAACATATATGTTGAATGCCATCTGCTATCTGAATTTTAAAACATGAACAACTTTATAAAATAATTTAAGTTATTTTAAAAGTATGTCAGATATTTAAAAATACACTCCCCAATACAATGAGTAAATAATGTGAAAGATAATGTAAACATCAAGCAATCAAGGGAGATGTTTTCAAAGGAGACCTAGAAATTTTCCAAAATCTTTTGTAGCCTTGTAGTTGCTGCAGGAGGTGGGTCCAGGCGTTTTCTTTGAGGGTTGACAGTTAGTAAACGGCCCAATTTTCAGTCGTCTAACATGGTGTCAAGTTCTCAATCAGAATTTTACAAACTGATTAAACAGGCTCTCCTCAATTTTGCAACCAACAACTTTATCATTTTATCACTGTACACCTTCTCTGGAGACGTACTTTTTTATCCGGCAGCCCTTCTAGAGGTATAAACTTTAAGCATTAGGGATCCTATGAAACCCTTCCATCCACCATCGCATCAATGAGATATCGTTTTTAAAGACTTTTATAGAGAAAAGAGCCAAATACACTTTTAAAGATTAGAAGGGTGTACTAATCCACACATGACCCCTGTCACAGACAGATAAAAGAGCATCTGTTAAAATCAGTACTTGCTGCATGACATGACGTGGAGAAAAAGTAATGTGTAACAATCTAAAACTATTACTCCACAATAAGAAAAGTGAAGCCATGATTTTGCAACATTTCGACTTTCTATGTCATCATCAGGAATGAGTTGAAATGTTTAAAAATTATGGCACCTAAATCACAGAACCAAAGTCTCTTTATGTAAGGTGCTCTGCCTTCTGCATTGCTATAAAACAGTCTTAACTCTTGGTCTTAACTTAAAGAATAAGGCCGGCCTTAGCAAAGTCACCCCACCATGGTTGGGGCTGAGGTAAACTTTTGGACTTATGAAGCCTCTAGATGACTGAAAATGACATTAAAATAGAACATTAGGGAGTAATTTATAGAAATATATTTCTAGTAATAGTGTCTTGGGGAATTGACAATTTCACAAAGGTTCCAACCTTCCCGATTTATCCGGGAGTCTTCCAAAATTTTAACAGTCTCCTGATTTTTTTAAGCCATCCCCCAATTTTTTGTTAAAATTTAAACATTTTCAGTACCATAATTTGGCTTAGAATAACTTTTAATCAATACAGTACTTTTAAATCATAATTGATGCTAGTTTTAACTAAAACACCTTTTTGGCCTGTTTTTTTCAACCATTCTGTCATAAAACACAGCAGAAGTGGTAGTATTTTAAGACAGAAGGCGCACTTTGAAAATATCCCGAATTTTAGACCTCAGATTTGAAAAAAATCTCCCGAATTTTGGACTTCAGATGTTGGAACGTCTGATTTCATTACTTTAAGAAGAAAACAATGGGATTCAGCCACACCATGGTTGGGACTGAACTATGACACCTCTATGACCGCAAATGACATTCAAAGAGAACATTTAGGTAATGATTTCTAGACATAGTGTCTTGGGATTTTGACAATTTTATTACTTTAAGGGGGACATGAGCTTCAGTCCCACCATGGTTGGGGCTGAGGTAAGAAAATTTAAATGACCGAAAATGGCGTTCATACAGAATATTTAGGGAGTAATTTTTAGAAATGTTGTTGTGTTGACAATGTCATTATTTTTTTTAAAAATGGGACTCTATTTGAATGCCATTTTCAGTAATTTAGAGGCGTCATAGTTCAAAATTTTTTTACTTCAGCCCCAATCATGGTAGAGCTGAAGCCTATTTAGAATGTAATAAAATTGTTGAAATCCAATCCAAAATCAATATGAACCGTTTTTTTGTATAATTTTTTTTTTATTTTGGCTAGTTTAATCAATGAACGAATGACAATAATGTACTTATCAACCAAATTTTAACTAAACATTTTTTTTTAAACAATTTTCACCACCATAAATCCACCCCATGCACCCAGTTTGGCCCGTGTAATGCGATTATTCTTGTTCATTGTTTAAGTGCTTGCTTGAACCTCACTTCTGCAAATAATTCAATTGGACTGAATGTTTACCACACACTGTACTAATAAGGGCATAACAATTGTTTAAAAGATGAAAATTATAAATTCTGGCATCTGCTAATTAAAAACTATTATTAAAATGTTTTTAAAAAACCCTGAAGGGGGGTGCTCGAGCACCCTAAGCACCCCCCTCCCCCTGGATACGCCACTGGTGCTGAGTACTGAATCTCAAGCTTTCCATAGTAACAGTAACTGAGGGCGCTGTTTAGATCAATTTTTGTTTCGAATTTATGAAAACCTTACACAAGTTTTAATTTTATGTTATGATGAGAATAAACAGTTACAGTATATTTATAACAATTTATTAAAACAGGAAATTTAATATCAAATAATGCTGTTGCCATATTGTAAATGATTTAAGACCATTTAGAGACTAATATGAGCAGGATTTAATATTTAATACTGCTAACTGCTAAGACCACGGTATAGCAATGGTCTATGATTAAAGACCATGCGTGACTTCAAAATTATAGACGGTCTTAACGTTAAGACTGTCTAAAGACTGTTTACAGAAATCGGCCCCTGGTTCATCATCCACTATATTGAGTTTACAAGGACCTTGTATTTCTTTAAAAAAAAAAATTTCAAAGTAAAATTAGGATAAACTTTTAACACTTCCTACCCAACTATATTTAGTTCATCAAAATTGCTCAAATATACTGATACAGGAAGTACTAATGCACTCCCTATTGGATCCAGTTATATATGATATTAAACAGAGGAGGCTATTATGACCTGGTTTTGTACAGGGAAAATACCTGAGGTACAGGGCCAAAGGTGATGCTTCAAAAAATAAAAGCCGTATTTAATGCTTTCTTTTAATTCAAAAGCTTCAGCTACTTTTGAATGTTGCAGCTAAATCCAAGCACATCACCCCTATTCTCCGAAATCTACGTTTTTGGATCTATTAAGCACCATTCATCCATAATTCATCTCCGCAATATATTTCTGAACTTATATTGCTTGAAAATTTGTATTGTGAGATGTCAATAAACACATGTTTACAGTACACCAGAGAAGCTTACAACTACAAACATGGTGTACCACAAATGTGAATATTTCTGAACTTCTTCAATTCCGCTCATCTGTGGAGGTGAACATCTGACCAAACACTTCTTTTCTGCCCATCTTGAAAGTTAAAGTCATGTGGAAAAAGATCCTTCACGGTTGCAGCACGAAAGTTATGGAACGCTTTACCATTGTCTATTCGTGATTCACCCTTTGTTTCTGTTTTCAAATGTAGTTTGAAAACTTCTGATTCCTTTTTCCTTTTCACTTGTTTAAGGAGAACTTAGTCTTTTGCGCTATATAAATATTTAATCTTCAATTGGTTGCTCATTTTGCTAGGTTTGACAATACTAGACTCTCAAAACAGATCCTATTCTAACAGCTTAGAGATGGCCATAGAGAGAGGGGCAGACTCAAACTTTGGTTCAGGAACACTATAAAGTGAAACCTGGATGACCTGTCTATTGCAACAGAAGAATGGTACAAGTTGGCTGAAGATAGAGATAAATGGAGGGCGTTGATTCATAGGAAATCAGTTATAGTCGATGACAACGGACCGGTTAAGTAGTAGTATAAATATTTAACCATAAATACATCTCCTTTAGTGTGGAATGAACTGATGCTAGTCACTTTGCTGTGTGCTAAACCGTGGAGACTCGGTAGTCCCTGGAATATATCGCCACATTTGTTGTGTTTTGGCTGGAGGGTCAACATACAAGTTAATACAGCACCGTCCTTCGGATGAGATGTTAAACTATTTGTCTTATGTGTTCAAGTTAAAGTACACTGCTGAAAAGAGTAGGGGTTGTCTCCTCATGTACTGTCCATTAACCACCAGAAGGATCCCATTTTAATCAAGTATATAGATTATCTTTGGTGTATCACACCGAAATATTCCAAACCAAGTCAAACCAAATTATTTATCAGAAAACTTGGAACAGAGCAGGCCAAAAAAAAACTAAATTAAGAAAGGTCAGCTGCGTTTCAGCCATCTTGAAGCAGCAGTTTGACTAGATAAAATGACTTGTCATTTTAAATTAATAAATCTTTTTAATTTTAAGAAGTCACATAGAATTTTCTCCATGACAAGTCATGATGAGATTTGGGCAGGAAATTTGTTGGCTATGCTCTTAAAATAAAGCTTTAAAGAAGTTAAACAGATTAAATAAGACAGCAGTGTTGCAGCTTGTACCTAGTTTTTAACCTTTTATAAGAATATGAGCAATAAGGCTTTGCGTTTTATTTACTACTCAATATGCTATAAACAATGTATAAAATATAACAATTCATTCATGCAGCTATTACATCAGCCTTTGCTTCACATATGTGGCAGAGCCAAGCCAAATGAGACATAAGTCGGAAAATTGAAAATTGATATTTTTATGGATTATAAAACTATACATTATTTTATTTAACATACACAAAAAATCAGTTTCATACAATGTTTCCTTGCGAAGTTATGACAAATTGAAGTTCATTTAAAATGTAAGTTTTGAGAAAACTGCATTTGAAAATTGTTTATCCATATACATTAACTTTAAAGCAAGGCCATTTTAAATTGCATTTTTAATACATTCTTTAATCATATATCTGAAAATTGTTAAGGTAGTATGAAGGTTGAATGTATAAACTGTATATTTTTTAAATAAAATAAATTTTGAAAAAAAATTGACCATTTTTAAATTTCTGCCTATTGTGGAAAACTAGCATTTGCGACTTATGTCCCATTTGGTTTGGCTCTGTCACATATGATATGTTACATTTCAACAATTTGTTGCTACATTGTACAGTTAAAAAAATGCCTTTTCCAAGGACACAAAGAATTGAAAAGCATGAATCTAAAACTCCCTCAATCAATCCCTCACCATAAAAAGTCTTTTTTTAAGAATGTTTTCTAGAATAAGAAAATTTTACACATACTCTAAGCAATGAGATACATGACATCGTGACAGGGTTAAATATTTTGAAATAGATTATGTCGTCATCAGGAATGATGATGATGATATTATTTATTCAGATTGTCTAGAATGTGTTTAGTCATTTTAGAAGAATTGATTACATTATACTATTGGTAACTACCAACACTGGAAACAATTACAGTTAACATTCTCATTTACAAACCTTCTATTTTACAAACACTAATCAGTCAATGATATCACTAAAATAATGGCCAATTTTGAATTTTCTGATGGTTCAGCACAATATTATAGGAAAATCCAAATCTGAGTTATTGGTACCTTCTAATAGTGCACAATGTAAAAGCTGTAATATACACTTTAAATAACATTCATTCCAAAAATATGAGCATTTGAAGTTTCCATGTACGGAAACACGGCTTTGAAAAAATCGACCATAATGCAATCACAAAATTAACAATTAATTACTATAAATGTAAAAATCTACATGAAGAACACTTTCCTGCATGAATTCTGACCTAAAAATACATTATATTGAAATGAGTACCATTGTACTCATAATTTCTCACAAATTTGACTTCAGACATATTTTGGTGATTATCTCAATTTGATGTCACCTATGATGCAACTTATTTTGTGTTGAGACCTCTCATTTATCATTGATAACTCTTTTCGTTTTCGTCCTCTCTCTAGTTAATTTAAATATAATGTTTTAACAACCAAAATAAACATAAATTAGTGTGTTGCATGCCTTCTGATTAGTTTTCATGAACCTTCTCATTAACAAACTTTGTTATTTACAAACACCTTCCAGCCCGAGGGGTGGGTAAAAAACAAAGGTCAACTGTAAAAGCAACTGAACAAAAGTCATAACATTTGTTACTAATTTACTGCAGATTGGTAATCAATTAACTTGAACTTCTGTAGGTAATAGGAAGTGGTCCAAGTACTTATAAATCAATATCTGAATCCATTACACAACAGGTACCCTCTCATATAGCCCCTACATAATGGGTCATAAAATCTGAATTGTACCTCAAGGCAATATGTGAACACATAATGAATATAACATTATACATGCAAAGGCTGTTTCCGAATAGACAAATTTATTCTTTTGAATTAAACAATTTTAACAACAACAACTTCTTTATTTTCCCCCTACAACTTGCAACCTGCAGTTTGCCAACTCAAGAATTAAAATTACACAACAGGTTCCCTTTCATATAACTCCTACATAATGGGTCGTAAAATCTGAAATGTATCTCAAGGCAATATTATGTGAACACAATGAATATAACATTATACATGCAAAGGCTGTTTCCGAATAGACAGATTTAGTCATTTAAATTAAACAAAATTAAAAATGTTAACAAAAAATTCCTTATTTTCCCTTAAAACTTTAATTTGCCAATTCATTGCCAATTCAAGAATTAAGATTACACAACAGGTACCCTTTCATATAACCCCTACATTAAATAAATTAAACAAAATTTTAGAAACAAATACTTCTTTATTTTCCCCCTACTAACTTGCAAACTGCAGTTAGCAAATTCATTGCCAATTCAAGAATTAGTATTACACAACAGGTGCCCTTTCATATAACCCCTACATAAGGGGTCATAAAATCTAAAATGTACCTCAAGGATATATGAGAACATATAATGAATATAACATTATACATGCAAAGGCTGTTTTCCAATAGGCAAATTTACTCATATTAAATTAAACAAAATTAAACAAAAATGTTAACAACAAAAACTTCTTTATTTTTCAATGCTAATTTGGAAACAGCAGTTTGCCAATTCATTGCCAATTTAAGAATTAAAGACAGACTCCGGAGCAAGATTTTGTTTGTATATGTTGTTCGAGTATATTTAAATAACAAAAGACTGCAAAAAACGGCATGAAAAAATACCTAGGTTTTTACGAAAAACGAAAAAAACTGAAGAAATCCTCGATCACAATTTTGAGTTTATTTTTAGCCATGTTTTTTTTCCA